>PIJE02001409.1:66244-106244 GCA_002895965.2 Coryphaenoides rupestris
GCCCGAGAGGCAGAGCTCAGGGATCAAGGTATCATCATCAACCCAGGGGTTGAATAGTGTTGACGAAAAATATCAACATCATCGCCACTAAAACAGGGTAATTGTCGTTTAGACACGGGGCCTCGACTTACCAGAGAAGCAGTCTATGCGCGAGGCGATGGTACACTTGTTGGCCAGGTATCTGGAGATGCGACCCTTGTTCTTGGCAGCAGCGCGGCCGATGAACGTGGAGTGGAAGATGAGGCCATACTTGGGGGTGTTGCCACGAGTCTTCAGCGCTCTGTTGGCAAGATGCTGTAGCGTTCAGCACAGCAGCAAAACTACACATTTTCTCCTACAGAGGAAATCTATACATTCCTCCATTGACTTAACCGGTTTCTCTACCTCAATGCGTCAAGTGGCTGCTCAGACTTTGGGGGCGCTTGGGGGAATAGAGGAAGGGTTCACCCTGGGAGCGGTTACACATAACTAGTGCCCAGTCTCTCCAGTCACCCTTCTCTGCTGCGGCCCAGCCCTGCCATCACCGCAGCCACTCCTTTCCCCAGCAGGGAGGGGGTGCCCCAGTACCTGAACAGGGCCTTCTCCGCTCCCAGGATCTGCACCGTTGAGGCCGGGTACTTGGCCAGATTGGTCAGGCTTCCGGCATGTGAAATCAGACGAGCTCCCACCTGAAAGAAATCCAAAATGTGTGTTAGAAGAGCAGACTCTGGAGGTAATAACATTACGCAAAGTTTGGCTTGTTGCAACAGAGGACCTTCAGCACCTAATTTGTGGTCAGCACAGTTACTCAGTGGATTGACAGATTGGTAGAACATCATTAGTCCTATGCGTTGGCTACAAGCATGACTAGAGCAGAGCGAGAGACTCACCACTTCTCCGATCAGGGCAGCCAGGTTAGGGGCTACCTGGCTCATCCTGGAGCGCAGGTACTCCTGCAGCCCGCGGCGGTAGTCTGCCAGGGACACCACACGGGCTGAGAACCTCTCGATGTTGATCAGGTCGATGGGGGATATGTCCATACCTGCAGGCAAACAAAGAACGGTCAATGTAAACCCAGGGGGCTCAAACACAAAGACCAGCTATGCGCTACACTACCATAGCATGCAGCCTAGCCATCATCAACACCAACTCTGGTGCCGAGATGCTAGCTTTGTTACTCCCGACAGGATCCGCAGCAAGGGTTTGTTCCTTCACTACAGGTTTATGAGAGTTAATACTTTTCCCCTCTGTGTTAGACACCCAAGGACACACAAGAAGTCCAGGATGGGCAAAAAAGGGGCAATGTGCAGCAGACCAGAGGCTACCGGTTCATTTATTGTAATGCGCCGTTTACCCATAGAGCTGCGTGAGGCGTCCAGGATAGCCTGGGCCTTGGCGCTGTCCATCACCACCTCCTCCAGGCTCTCCAGACTCTCCTCCGACAGCTCCTTCCGGTTGCCGATCAGCTGGGTCAGGCGGCAGTACGTGGAGTTGTCCGGCACAATCTTGATCAGCTCCGGGAAGTGGTAGCCGTACCACTCTCTGCAGAGACAGAACAACAGTTAGTCCCTGGAAAACATGCCCATTAGAGGCAAGCCAAAGCTCTGAGGTAGCTGCGGTGGTGGACTCCTTACCGGACTCTCATTGAGAAGGTGTTGATGTCCTTGTCCAGTTGGTCGAGGAGCGCAATGGACTGGATGATCATGTTGTCAGCCCGGTTGACATTGAACTTCACCTTGGCCCTGGAGTAGCTGTGGCCCAGACCCAGTTGTGCCTTGGAGGCGGCCTGTGCTGTCAGACCCTTCACCAGGGAGTGGAAATGCAGGCGCACCCCTAAGGAGAATAAACACCACAGGGGTCAGTGGAAGTCGTATTCCATGGAAAACAGGGTTGTACATCTTGGCAGTTTTCAGATTTTCAGTATAAACCATCACGAGTGTCTGGGTTAATAAAGTCATCATAACAGCCCAGTCTGTCGAATGCCAGTACAGCACACGGCACCTCACCTCTTAGTATCTCTGCCACCGCGCCACCGGTCTGGATGGAGAGCCCTAGCTCCTCCTGCAGGGCGGCGCCGATCTTCGTATCCGACACCCCCAACATGGCCTTCTTCTTGGAATCTGGCATGTTTGTCTCAAGAAACAGCCTCAGGTCAGCATGGACCACACCTGACATGGTTAGAAGGCAGATTAGTGACATTACTTTAGATTGGGTGGCGCCTTGAATGCCAATTTAGGTTGAATAAATGATAGTTGTGAAATATGCTAGTTCACAGGCAGTGGTATATTTGCAAGTACACATTGCATTCAGTTTTGATTCTGATGTTCAGAAAAGATATTGTTGTCAGCACAGGAATTCAGTGGATTGACAGATAATTTCAACATCACCACATCAGAATCACTGATCATCTTGTAGGCAGATTGACAAGAACGTACCTTCAGAGATGGCGTTGATGTTCTCCAGGGCGGCCTGTGCCGACTTGAAGGGAAAGAACGCGGCCAGACTGACCATGCTGTTGAACTTCCCGATGTTGAGCACGCTGGCCTCGACCTGCAACACCGCACGGTGGACATTTCAATTAAATCGTTCAATTCAATCTTAAATATCACAGTCGGTCATGTAGTGTAGTGTAATGTAGTGTAGTGGACGAGATGGCTGCGTACCTGAGGAAGGAGCATCCCGATCTCCTCCACCTCCTTGACCGCGAAGAGCGCGTAGCCCGCCGCATGCTCGAACAGCACATGTAACACCACCTGGAGAGAGAGAAGCAGAGGTTAAATAAGATTAAATACACACTTATACATAACTGCAGTTACCTCAATCGAATAAGGCGAGCCATTTAAAAAAAAAAAAATCTATTAAAAATGTAAATGTACCCCAAGATTCGTTAATATTCGCTAATGTTTCCTCATTAAAACACATAATCAATACTCAATATGATCCATCGCTGTGCATAAAGGCGACCCGTCGACGCAGTGTGTGTCTGCGCCTCAGCAGCGCAGCGCAGCTTGACCACGTTTCACTAGCGACACCCACGTGGTACACATAGCTGGGGCCCTGTAGCTCGTCAAGCTAACCAGCTCGTCAACCAGGGAACCTGCAAACTGCTTCTATAATAGTAATAATAACAATAACCCTACGAGGCAGATTAGTTCCTAATGACACGGATGGATTCTAGAATAAAATCGTATCAATGAGATGTTAGGATTAAGTTTTTTTTTAAAGCCACATGGAGGCCCCCCCACAAGTCGTGTACGCCTCGGCGTGCTGACAAGGCCCCGACGTTGCGCTCGTCGTAGAATTAGAAGTATTTAATGTGAACACAAACAAAAACCACCACGCAAGCGTTGGGGACAAAAGTCTAACTGGGTGGACTGGGTGAAATCGGACAAATGCTCGCCCGATTCTTCTTACCATGATGACGAGACCGTGTGCTGCGACACAGTGACCGCGCCGCTCCCTCCGCTGCGCTGCAACAGAACGACTCCAGATCTCGCGCAGAGCGCCTCCGACCACGGCTTTATACCGCGCTCTTATCGCGAGAGCGTGGCCGAGATTTCATTTTTCATTTCATCTGATACGCCATCTAGTGGCCGTGTCGATTAATACACGATAAGAGACAGACAAACAAAGCAAAAAAAAAAACAGGGGAAGGTCAAAGCATTTTTCATTTCATGACAGTCTTGACTTTACAGATTTTACACCGCGAAGATATTTCTAGTGGCAAGAGAGGAAGTATGTTGAGTGTTATACCTGGAACAACACATTAAGTCCTCCACAGCCGTGTGTTTCCAGGGAATGGATGCATGCAGGTTTGTTTGCAAAGAAAGGGACATTACTTTCAGGTCATAAACAGGCAATTGGATGGGATATTAATAGAACAGTAGGAATTTATGACTTAGACCTACCACATGTTTTTGTTCAGTTATGCGAGTAGTAAACACATACACACACAGACACAGACACACACACACACACACACACACTGTTTCATGACCAACATATACCCAGAGCATTAAATGTTAGATAGTTCTGAAATCTCTGACTAAAATGAGAGCAATTCCCACCAAACATGTTCACCTAAAAGATGGCACAATTTGGCATCAGTATACTCACCTATGTGTCTCGCCAGGGATCCAGTGAAGAAGGTACAGAGTGGGAGGGCTAACAACCCTAATAATAAAAGGATTCCTGAGCAATATTGTGGTTTCCATGTGCGTGGAGGAGAGCACTTGAGGAACCGTGCTGAGCAGCGGATATGAAGGCAGAGGGTCAGGGAGCCAGGGGGGTAGAAGAAGCCTTCATATACAGGCTGGCTGGGAGCTGAACCCACACACACGTTCTCACCTCAAGGCACACGGCGTCCAGTAGCTGACCAAGGCTGACACTACACCAGTGAGTATGGATGAGCCTCATCTATCCTTTTGCTCTCTCTGTCTCTCTCTCTCTCTCTCTCTCTTGTCTCTCTCTGTCTGTTGTTCTCTCTGGTTGTTCGGTTTTTGGCTAACTTTTTTCCCCCGTCAAACTTGTGAAAAAGATGGAATAATTTTTGCTCTGAAGGTTGTCTGCTTTTGCTGCCTGTTTGTCTGTGGATGTCTATCAATGTTTAGCGCTATTGCTGCTCTCTTAATCTTTCCCCTCTCTTCTTATCTTGACAAAAAGACTGACATATTTTTGGCCTTCACACTTTGTATCTTTGTTGCACACATTCTATTATATAAATGTTGTCTTTTATACATGCAGATAAACCAGAATGTTCCATGGAAATTCTATTAGGCCTTAAAGGCAATGATGCATATGTGTGTTATAAACTTTGTCATATAAATAAATATTGACTTGCATAGCTACAGGCTGCATTACTCAGCTTGTTGTGTGTGGGATACAACAATTATACCACGTGACTCCTTTGCTACAGTAGAGGCCGAGAGAGAGATATATGAAGACAGAGATAGGTTGATAATGTTTGTATGTGTGTGTGTGTGTGTGGTGTGTGCCCATGTGTGCATGCATCCCTGTGTGTGTGTGTGTGTCTCCAGGACAAGCAACATGAGTATGCGTGGAGCAGTAGGTGGCTGTGTGCTGGTGGTCTGTTTGGTAGCCATGATGGCCGAGAACACGGAGGGACACATCACCTTCTTCAGCCCCAAGGAGATGTTGCAGTTGAAGGTACCAGGACAGGAACCCCCAATGACTAGTGTCCTATAATCCCTTATCCCACTGTGAGCCAGGCTAACTCTCCAGTAGAAAGGATCCCAATGCCAGGTTCCGGCTCGTTCCAAAGCCCAGCTATTTGGTGCTGACGTGTAAATCTGTGAACTTGTATCGTCCTTCCTTGTTGATATAACATCACACGTCCTCACGGTGCTGTGCCCTTCCTGACCTGGACCCTAATGTGAGTGTGTGTGAATCTGTCTGTCTGTGTGTGTGTGTGCCTGCTGCAGGAGAGAGAGGGTAAGAAGGTCATGGAGCCCAGGTCAGAAGACGGTCAGTTCCCAGAAGCTTCCGCCCCACAGCCTGCAGAGACTGTAAGCGGAGGAAATCCTGTGAAAACGGGAACATGGCCACTCACCGAGCCATGATGATCACGCATTACTCACCACCGCCACCAGGGCGCTGAGTGGAACGCTCGTATAACATGAAGCATTCACATGGTCTCTGTCTGCTTGTTTCTGTGTGTGTGTGTATGTGCGCACACGACAGCCGGACAGGACCGTGGAGATTGCCGTGCGTCTTTCGGCCCAGCAGTTGCACCACGTGACTCCCGTGTTGGAGGAGATCATCCGGGAGATAGCAGAGGAGCGGGAGAGAGGTATGGTGGAGATAACAGGTTGACCATGGCGAGGGTAGAGTCATGACCTCATGAAGCCATATCAGTGTTAATGCCAGGCAGTGGCTGTTTGGTATAAAGAAACAAAGTGAAAAAAATGTGGAAAAAATGTGACGTTGTTTTGATGCTACTTTGGATGCATGTACTTATTGTTGCATTGTATGTGTACTTATTGTATTTCTGTTTTTTCCCTCTCCTGTCCTCGGCCCTGAAGTTAAATAGTGAAACCGAAGATGAAAGGACAACTTTTTTTTTTCTTTCCCAATCAACACTAAATATATACACATATTTTATGTTTGCATAAATCAATCAATAAAAGGAGAACAATTGTGTCACCCTGTCTGAAAGTTTGGTTATTGTTGGAGTGCCACAGAATAGGTATAGATAAAATAAAAATGTTTAAGTAATATATCCTCAAAAATAAAAAGGGAAAATGTAATAATAAAATGACATTTTAACATAATAAATAAACACCTATCACAGAGGAACAAATGTTTATTATTATAATTCACTTTTTTTTAAAGTGTGTACAGATAGGTGTGTGATAAATAAGTACAAAAGTGAAATACACCAACACATTTCAGTAAATATAAACCTTGGTGTGTATGTTGTAACATTGTGAAACAGTTCAATAGTCCAAGTCTTACTTAAACACGTCCAAGTCTTTTACACAAACAAATCGTAACTAATAATTTCAGAGCTTAAAGTGAATTCCTATCTTAGAATGATTTACTTGTTGGGATACATCTTATTTTGCGACAATACTCTGTTCTCTACACACCATGACCCCGGTTAGAGTTATCAGGCCTGGACACATCAGAGCTTGGATGTCAGTCGTTCACTGATCTCAAAGTCCTTGGCCGCGAGGGCGGAGTCTCGGGCCAGAGGGGCGGGGAGAACCAGGGCGCAATCGCTGTCAAAATACTTCCCAGTGATCCCCTCCATTTCCTCTGAGACGGCACAGTATATGGTGCTCACTGCCCCCTGTTCTGCGTACTGGGAATGAGACAGAACACAGAATTAATGATGTGTGCATTTATTCACACACACACACACACACACACACACACACACACACACACACACACACACACACACACACACACACACCACACACACACACACACACACACACACACACACACACACACACACACACACACACACACACACACACACACACACAAAAAAATCCCCAATTGGTGGTTGCTTCAGAATTTGTCATCCACTCCACCCATTATTAGTCACACACATGTGGATTAGAAATAACATGTTGGCTACTTATTTTTGTATATACAAAAATAAGTATATTTTTATATATTGTTATATACAAGTATATGTATATATCTAATGTAAAAAGAACAATGTTTGTTTAATACATTGGTGACATGAGTTCCACAATGCAGAAGCACAAGTTCAACCAACACAACGCAACCATGTGCTTATCATCCAATCGACACACATCACAAGTTATGCGTTCTTCCAGTGTCTCCCCAGCCTTTAACTGATTGTGCCAATGTTGTCAAGAATGTGGTCTAACATGTGAATAGGGGCACAGACGGGTCACGCTGCTGATACATCTTCAGCTCTCACCTTGAAAAAGAAGACTCCAAGTAGATTGAAGACGAACCGTAGTGCAAGACTATAGTGTCTCAGCATGGCTGTCATAACATAGCCAGGGTGGACCGAGTTAGCGGTGACACCTGTCAAACAGAGAGAGAGGTATGCCTAAGTTTGTTTAACACAGAAAAGCGTACTACATTATTGTTTGATAGAAAAGGTCTGTTGTCTCATAGTGTCTATCATGGAAGATAAACTTCCATAGACTTTCATGTGGTATGCAAGCTAGGAAAAGATTTATGTTATATGATGTATTTATTTTCTCAGTACCCAAATCAATTAAAATCATTCATTCATTGTCAATATATCCATAAACCTTAATAAGCAAGTGACGTGTGTGGGGGGGGGGGGCAGCACAGCCCACAGACGGGAGGGAAGGGAGGTGTATTTTACCTGACCCTTGTAGCCTGCGTGCCAACTCGTTGGTGCAGAGGAGTTGGTGCAGCTTGGTGTTGTTGTAGACTTTGTCCATCTTGTAGGTGAGCTCTTCTCCCTTGAAGTGGGAGAAGTTCACCTCACCCTTGCAGTGGTTTGCCGAGCAGACGTTGACGATACGCGCCGGGGCTGAACGCTTCAAAAGATCTGCACACACACACACAGAGACAGAGAGACAGAGAGACAGAGAGAGAGAGAGAATTCGTCCTTGTTAAAACAAGATAAATGCATTGGGTTTATCTTGCAGTACCAGTATATCCTTAAGTTAAGCTTCATATGCCTGCAACTTCTCCTAATCCACCGTTAGATCAGCCCAGAATAAACAAACAATGACCTATACACCAATAACTACATCAAGTCTTGGAAGTGTATTGGTCCCCGCATGGGCATTAGGCTGTTGTGGATCTATTGATCTTAAGCAAAGCAACAGGGCGGCGTACTGGCAAGGAGACAAGACGGTACATTCATTAAAAGCAGCGTATTTATTCAGCGCCGGTGGGGAGGAGACGAATATAAATACGTTGCTCTCACAATAACACAAGCTCAATATGAGCCGTTTCTGCCAAGCGGCTAGACTTTGGTTGACAGTTTATTTTTGTCGGTGGTATATGCGCCGTATATTTTAATGAGTTTCATATTTCAGGTATGACCACTGGCCATGCTGAATCCAAACTGGCTGGCTGAATTCAGAAGTGGGTGTAAATGATGTGAAATGTGATAAAGAAGCAGACTAATGAGATCAGAACGAGATCTAATGAGTAGACGCTGCTGTCCACACGTTCCCTCTCTCCACATTACTGATATATATTTTTTTGTAGGCAGTCACCTGCCATGTCACAAGAGTTTCACTGTTCAGAATGATGTACATAACATGATGTATCATGTACAAACACTTTGACTTTGACGTTGCATAATGTTATGTTGTGTTGTCCCCCCTTGCTTAACATGTGAGAGTGTGTATGTTATTGTACTAGCTTGTACTGGAAAGTTACTAATGACACAGACACTGATGTTGGTTTACATTTTGCATGAACCCCTGCACACGAGACACGAGACAAGGCTATTGGTGATGGCAAACTATGGGAGAATCCTCAATTCACCTCCAGCTATTCTGGCAATACCTAGGAATAATTTAGGCAGATCCCCTGCACTAACCACTCTGCAAATATTATATCTTCATGTCATGCGACGCAACTTTGAAATATATTTTCCCCCATCACATGGCTCTCTTCCAAGAAACGAGATACACCACGATGGCTTACCGAGCAGCAGGTTGGTGAGAAGGAAGGGTCCGAGGTGATTGGTGGCAAAACTGATTTCCAGCCCATCCTCGGTCATCTTCTTGGGCAAACCTTGATTCAGAATAATAATTAGAGATGAGTGTTTTCGTGTGTACAATGCAACACAATGCAACATGGTGTGATGGGCCTCGCCCCCTTGTTTAAGCTCCCTCAACCATAGACTGTAAAAAAGCTCTCAACAAGCAGTTGAGATAGACACACACACACACACACACACACACACTATAATAAGTGGCACACTGGAGAAAGCTGTTAATTCCCAGTGAGACAGAGATCTATCTGAATTCAAGACACCAGGGAAAGATACCTCGAGAGTCGACAGAGAGATGGAAGAGAGTTATAATTTCGTGGCTCGGCACTGACCCGACGCCCCGGCGTTGTTGACCAGAATGTGCAGGGCCTTCTCGTCTTGGTTGATCCTGCCGGCGAACGCCCTGACCGAGTCCAGGGACGACGTGTCCAGCGTGCGCAGGTGGACATGCTGGTTGCCCGTCAACCGGCGGATCTCCGCCACCGCGGCGTCACCCGCATGCTGGTTCCTGCACGCCAAGATAACGCGGGCGCCGCGCCTCGCAAAGTCCAACGCGATAAACTTCCCAATACCTGCAGCCGGAGACACGGGTTATAGTAGAGGTCAGAGTGGGGGTCGGACCTCAAGGACTGGAAAACATGTCCCTACTTTCAAGGTTTCTTTTTTTTTTCTGCAAAGTTCTGTTGAGCTTAACCATTCCAGTACGTTTTCTCTTCAGATATACTGAATTAACTCCCTTTGATGGCTTTAATGGCTCCACAATACGCCAAATTCTAATCGATTCCCGTCAAAGCCCATAATTGCTGATAGAAAACATCTGTCAAGCACAACATGTCAGACCGTCTGGGACCGTACGGCCGGGCACTGGGACCGTACGGCCCGGCACTGGGACCGTACGGCCGGGCACTGGGACCGTACGGCCGGGCACTGGGACCGTACGGCCGGACGATGGGACCGTACGGCCCGGAGTACGGATAAGCAGAACCGGAACGGGAATCAATACAATTCAAACAATACCCAACCCTAGACCGACATTATAGTTTAGGTACCAGTATGTGCAAACTTGTTGAAATTAGACTGCCAGGCCACCATGAAGAGTCGCGGTTCTCCCGATGGCCAGCTGATTTGTACGGTAAGCAAATTCTATTCTTTGCAAGCTCTCGCGGGCCACATAAAATGAGGTGCCGGGCCGGATCCGGCCCGCGGGCCTTGAGTTTGACACGTACGGTCTAGAGCAAAGACACAGGCTACAATGGAAAGAGTCAGACATAAAGAACTGCAGCTGTGTGCGTTTTACATTTCAGCCGAATAATGCAGAAGTATGCGCTTTATATATATTTGTGTATGTGTGTGTGAATTATGTTGAAAACATACAACAAGCCAAAGCACGCAAATAATAATAATAATAATAATAATTCAAATTTATTGAGCGCATTTCTAGAACCCAAAGCGCTGTACATAGGAGGATCAGTTAAAAACGAACAAACAAAAAAACTATAACATTTTTAACAGAGGTCCTTAAATGCCAGTCTAAAGAGGTGTGTTTTGGAGAAGAGCTTTGAAGGAATACACGAAGGACTCCACACATGGGGAGAGAGACCACAGATAAACCAACACATCACACTGGAATGGGTTGCATAAACAAATTGCAGTGGAACGAAATTGCAAAGAAAGAAAGAAATAGTGAAACAAAGATTTATTTTTTCAAATTTCAATTTTGCTCTCTAGATAATATTCTGGACCTACTCACCTGAATTAGCACCCGTAACTATGGCAGTTTTCCCCTTCAGTTGTGCAGAACATGCCTTTGGGTTCCACAACAACCTGTGATATTAATCGCAGTCCAGAAAAAAAGTGAAAGGTGCCCATAATGGGTTATAGAACACATCTGTCCAGGACAAAGCCATTCCGTTCAAAGTGTGACTGAGCTGCGGATTAGTGTGCAATCGACGATCCAAAAGTCAAGGTCCTAACGCGTGGGACCGTGTTTATGTCAAACAGCGCCACACGCGGCAGGAATGGGGGAGTGCACTTATACAGGTAGGCCTATTAGTGCTATTGTAGTATTAAACAGAGTAGATAATATTCGTTATTAAAACATGAACGTTTTCACACGAAATACTGAACATAAATCGATGCATTGTGATGCTATTTGCCATGTCAATAAGAATATCTAGCTTATAGAAATGATTAGGCCTATATGATGAATGGGCATAGAGAAATCCACTGTGTAAGTTCAAACTAAAACGATCGGCAGGACAGAGCGGTCACCAATAGAAACTGATGCTCACTCACGCCAGGTACAGGTGCATCTCAATAAATTAGAATATCGTGGGAAAAGTTCATTTATTTCAGTAATTCAATTCAAAAGTGAAACTCATATTATATAGATTCATTACACACAGAGTGAAATATTTCAAGCCTTTATTTCTTTTAATTTGGATGATTATGGCTTAGAGCTAATGAAAACCCCAAATTCAGTATTTCAGAAAATGTGAATATTAAATAAGACCAATACATTTTTTATTTATTTTTTTAATACAGAAATGTCGGCCTTCTGAAAAGTATGTTCATGTATATGTACTCAATCCTTTTGCATACTGCATCAATGCAGCGTAGCATGGAGGCGATCAGTCTGTGGCACTGCTGAGGCGTTATGGAAGCCCAGGTAGCTTGATAGCGGCCTTCAGCTCGTCTGCATTGTTGGGTCTGGTGTCTCATCTTCCTCTTGACAATACCCCATAGATTCTCTATGGGGTTCAGGTCAGGCGAGTTTGCTGGTCAATCAATCACAGTATTACCATGCTCATTAAACGAGGTATTGGTACTTTTGGCAGTGTGTCCTGCTAGACAATGTAATCAGCATGTCCATAAAGCTTGTCAGCAGAAGGCTGCGTTGAAAAAACACAATGGACCAACACCTGCAGATGACATCACTGACTGTGGAAACACACTGGACTTCAAGCAACTTGTATTCTGTGCCTCTCCACTCTTCCTCCAGACTCTGGGACCTTGATTTCCAAATGAAATGCAAAGTGTACTTTCATCTGAAAAGAGGACTTTGGACCACTGAGCAAAAGTCCAGTTATTTTTCTCCTTAGATGTTGTCTGGTTCAGGAGTGGCTTGACACGAGGAATGCGACAGCTGTAACCTATGTGCTGGATATGTCTGTGCGGTGACTCATGACGCACTGACTCCATCCTCAGTCCACTCCTTGTGAAGCTCCCCCAACTTCATGAATGGTTATCCCCGTTGCTTGTGCACATTTTCCTGCCACTTTTTCTTTCCACTTTCCACTTTTTCTTTCCATGCTTGGATACAGCACTCTGTGAACAGCCGGCTTCTTTAGCAATGACCCTTTGTGGCTTTTACCCTCCTTGTGTAAAGGGTGCCACTGTCTTGTCTTCTGGACAACTGTCAAGTCAGCGGTCTTCCCTGTGACTGTGCAGCCTACTGAACCAGACCGAGAGAACATTTTGAGACCATTAAAATAAGAAAAACAAATAAAGGCTTGAAATGTTTCACTTTGTGTGTGTGTAATGAATCTATATAATAGACGAGTTGCACTTTTTGAATTGAATTATTGAAGTCAATTAACTTTTCCACGATATTCTAATTTATTGAGACGCACTGACTTTTGACTGAGGAGAGGTGGGGGTCGGGGTGGACGGCCCCGCCCCCTCACATGCTTGAGATTTGTCGCTGCGCTCTCGTTCGTCACCGGAGAACACAATGGCGCGCCTCGGGTGGAATGATGCGGTTCAACGGCTCAACTCGAAATGCTGATGATGATGATGTTATTTGTGGTCGCCTGCACTTGTGACGTGTGCAACTTCCGGTAATTGATCAATGACTTCGGTGATCAATAAGCGGGCAACGGGTGCGCGCCTCTACCACTCTACGGCGTTCACAAACAGAAATGCCCTTCACGGTAGTACGACGTGACGTTCGCGAACGAGCCGATTCTTTTGAACGGCTCTTTGGTTACGAACGAAGGGAACCGAGTCGTACGTCTTGGTGAGAGCCGTTTCTTTTTATCGTTCGTTCACTCACCGCCTGCCCCTAAATCCACTCCCCTTGACGTGAACACTGAGAAACATCTCCTGTTTTTGTCAAAGCAGCTCAGGGATTTTTCTCTATTTTATTTTACTCTGTTTTTATAATACTTGAAATATTGTTCAGAAGTAGTTTTACTATTTATTCTTAAAAATTCTCTCGTGTGAAATGTTTTTTGTTTTGTTGTTTGATTTGCACTAAAATCTGTTTTGCACAAAAGTTTATTATTACTTATACTAATATTAAGAGTTGCATGAATTACATTCAAGGCAAAGGCAACTTTATTGACATAACACATACAGAGAGGGTACATTCAAAGTAGTACATTCACTGACATGAATGACATGGACGTGGCGCCAACTTGTGTCATGTTTACAATGCAGATCATTGACATTAAGGTCTGGCAATACAGTCAATCATTATCCTTTAATACAGTCAATCATTATCCTTTAATACAGTCAATCATTATCCTGGTGATTATGTCGCAGATAAACCTAGTAACCTAGTAAAAAAAAAAAAAAAAAGGCTCGTTTGAACGGCTCTCAGAAAGGAACGGAGCCATAAGATCAGGCTCCCTTCCAAGAGCCCTAATTCCCCATCACTACACTCCCCCCTCAGAGAGTCAGAGAGGATGTGAAACTGACCACGTGTTACGGAGTCTGTGACTCACCAAGAGGGGCTAAGGAGGGAGGAGGGGGCTTAGTGGAGAGAGAGAGGCTATATAATGTGCCCTCAGCAACCGTGTGGGGCTAGGTGGTGGTGGCAGGCTACTGCATGGAGTACGAGGAGGAAGAGTTGAGGAGAAGACTTTGGAAGTTATATAGAAACACAGTAAGCCGATGAAGAAGAAGCTGATGTATTTTTTGGAATTGAGAGGTTGCTTGCCGGGAAGTTCTTTGGCACATGGACAGGAAAGCCGGGAAACCCTCTAGTCAGTATTTAGAACGAGTTTTTTGAGTGTGTTGAAATCACCTGATGCAATAGGAAGGGTGCTGCAGCAAGACACAATGAAGGATTCAGTGGAGTCAATAGAACTGGGAGAAGATGGGAAGAAGAGGCCTCGCACGCCGTCTCCATCTCGACCAATGGCGTGCCTGCGCAACAAGTTTATTCGGGTGGGATTGGCCGAGACTCTCTGCACCTACGTCATGATGGTAAGGCCAGCGGTTCCTTTAGCATGTGGCTCTCGAAAGTTATCTCGAAACAACATGGCTGCCAGTTGGAGACGTCTTTTTTCTCAATGAGAAATACAATACAGCATGCAGGGGGAGCGTGGAGTTCAGGAGGAAGTGGGCCAGGTCATATCCGTGTCATTCACTTGACCCTATGTCAGTGTCTCACACACACACGCACGCACGCACACGCACACGCACACACACACACTTACTTCATGAACTCGAGTACACCCACCCAACCATACACGTACTCCCCGGTCACACGGTTCGGTTGAAGGGCAGGGATTGGTCAATGGTGGTTGTAAAAAAGGAAGGGGGCGTTCTGTCAGCGGGTAGAACGGTTGGCGGACTCCGAAGAGAGAGAGAGAGGGGCTTCAGTGGTCACATGACTGCCCACCTGCTGCATCGATCTTTATACTTGGAGACACATACACACAGACAGACACACACAGAGACACACACACGCGTGGTTTGTGCAGTTATAGGCAAACACACATGCCAAACAGGGGCTTCTGTAAAAACATGTGCACAGTAGATTACTAGTCAGCTACGACATTAACACGGGTAACACTAGATAAGGGTATACTTACAAACAAAACATGAGTTAGTGACACTAACAAGACAATATTGGCATATTGCACACTGGTCCTGGCTTTGTAATCAATCAATCCAGTAGATTAAATTCATTTTAAGACCAATCTACTAGATTCAAGATTCTTGAATCTTGAATCCAGTAGATCGGTAGATCTGACACCCAGCCCAAGGCTTCTGGATTCAAACCCCAAGTCTACCAACTCCTTCACGACATGTGTCTCAAAAGAACAACTAAGTTGCTTTGGATACAAGCGTCTGCCGAACAACCAAATAGAAAACCGTAAGACCAGAGAAAAGTTCACCATTTTCTAATTCTGATAATTCTGGTAATCTGTGTGTAGGCGTTTGGCCTGGGCTCGGTGGCGCAGGTGGTGACGGGACATGGGGCGTTCGGACAGTACTTCAGCATCAACCTGGGCTTTGGCCTGGGAGTTACCATGGGAGTGCATGTTGGAGGCACAGTCTCAGGTAGGGTCCACCTTTTCAAGGACATTAGCAGCGGTAGAGCATAGGGCAATATTAATCACCACAATCATTACTATAACACCGATGACGATAGTTAAGTGTTTCTTAACTATGCAAACAAAGTATATTGATTCCATATTGACTTCACATGGCATACTGAGCAGATAGTCTTTCTTCTCAGGGGCTCATATGAACGCAGCGGTCTCGTTGGCCTTGTGTGTGTTTGGCCGCCTTGATTGGAAGATGCTCCCCGTCTATGTGGTCGCCCAACTGCTGGGGTCGTTTCTGGCCGCGGCGACAATCTTCACTGTGTACAACGGTAAGGATCCCAGTGCATCGAAGGGGTACCTTCAAGGCATTTTTGAATCACTCTTGTCTTTTGTTTAATTATTCAAGATTCAAGAACTTTAATGGTCACATACACATACAGGATATGCAGTGAAATGAAAAAGTGGCGATGCCCAGCGGAATGTGCAACAGAACAAATACAAATAACCAAAGAATCAAATATCCACACTATTTACAGTCCTGACAGCAAAAGGAGCAGGTTTTATTTGTCATTTGATTTAAATGCTATACTCTCTAAATTCCAGATGCCATATTTGACTACTGTGGCGGGAACCTGACCGTGACGGGTGCTAAGGCCACCGCTGGGATCTTCGCCACCTACCCCGCCCCCTACCTCTCGCTGCACTCTGGATTCATCGACCAGGTGCACCCCTGAACTCCCGTGCTGTTTTTTGCTGTATTATGATGCTGTCTGTGTTCTGACTTGGCGTGCGCTCGCTTACGAATCGATCTGTGATATGGTTACAGCCGTTCTCATCGGGACCATACTCGTCAGGATGAGCAAACATTCGTAGCTATCTCTCCTGGCTTCACTAAAGCTCAAATTCACCGATTCTGCCTGAGAACATTTTGCGTTAACTGCCACGAATATGTAAGCAATATCAATATCCCTGAGGTGGTTGGGTCTTTGTGATATGACATTTTACTTCATTGTTCGATTCACTGTTCTTTTGTCTACAAACTCTGTGCTGGGCGACACATTTATTTATTCCAAAAGACAAAATCGCTCAAATTCATGGCAAGAACACACACTCGTGCTAAATACTCTTCAGGAGAATTTGTACATGGAAATAATTTTACCGAATGATATTGGCAACAGATGTTTTAGTCAAGCCAGGGGAGACTGTTACGATGGTTTCAACACAAACCTGGTATTGCTCTCTAAGTGTGTACAGATGTTGAGGGTAGGATGTAGAGGATTGTGTGTAGTCTGTGCCGAGCGTGGGCTAGGGCGCTTGACTACCAGGTTGTGGTGTGGGGTCAGCGTCCGCAGCACTGTACCTTTTTTGAGGCACTCTTGAGCAAGATTCTTAACAGCAACCTGTACCTGTATTCATTATCCACTACCCCTCCCACCCCGGACATAAACTCTTGCAGTCCATCAGGACCAAAACCTCACGCAGCAAGAACCGCTTCTTTCCCACGGCAACTGGTCTCATTAACAAGTTCTGGGCCCCCGACTGATCCCCACCAATTCCCACCCCCTTATGGACACGATACTACACGTTATATTAACGTTTAAACCCCACTCCCAACCCCCATGGACACTATTGCATTACGTTAACGCACATCTTTTCCTTAAATTGCTTATTTTTTAAATATATTTTGTACATATATATTTTTTGAATTTCTTAGCATTTTTATTCTATTACTCTCTGTTTGATGTTCAATGTTATGCACCAATTTCACAATAGCACATTCCTTGTTTGTAATAACTAAGGCAATAAAGCTCATTCTGATTCAGATTCTGATTCAGATTCTGATCCTGAAGTCACCTTGGATAGTCGTTCACCTGTATAAACTAGGCCTTCCCTTGTGTCCAGGTGTTCGGCACGGCCATGCTGCTGCTGTGCCTGACGGCGCTCTCGGACCAGAGGAACAAAGCGGCGCCGAGGGGCTGCGAGGGCGTCATGGCGGGCCTGCTGGTGCTCCTGATCGGCGTTTCCCTGGGGAGCAACAGCGGCTACGCCATCAACCCCACCAGAGACTTGGCACCCAGATTCTTCACTGCCATAGCGGGCTGGGGGAGCGAGGTGTTCAGGTGAGGATTTTTATTATTTATCGTCTTTTCTTTTTTAGAGATTGGGGCAATGGTGCATTGACCTAGAACATGTCTGGTCCAAAAAAACTGTTAATACGGTGATGTTATAATATGTTCATGTCACGTCCCTCCAGCAGATTTTGTAGTTTAAAACCATGCCTTTGGTTGGTGAGTTGACCAACATAAATCATTGTTATGTTGCATACGCCCCACCCCCCCCCCCCCCCCCCAACTGCTTACCTTTTCACCCCCTAATAAACGATGGGGGGTTGGGGACTAGAGGCCTGATCACCTCCTCAAGAACAGTGGGGGGTTAGGGACTAGCGGTCTGGCATGGAGGGGGAAATAATATGGTGAATTACATTCCTCAACATTCCTCTGTTTGAGACTTCTCAGTCTTGCCAAACTTCATACAAAACACAATCACCTTATACCAGAAAATGTACACTACTACATTCCTCAACATTCCTCAATTTGAGACTTCTAAGTCTCACCAAACTTTGTACAAAGCATTATCGCTCTATATCAGAAAAACATCACCAAAACATACTCATAAACACTGAATAATTCTTGGTTTATTTGCATTTCTACACTGGTGCCGTACACTGCTTAGAATCGTTCATTTAGCCTATTCTTGTTCTTGTGTTCTCCTTGCAGAGCAGGGAACGGGTGGTGGTGGGTGCCCCTGGTGGCCCCCTTGGTAGGCGGTGTGCTGGGTGTCGGACTGTATAAGGCCTTGGTAGAGCTTCACCACCCGGCCCTCGCGTGTGATCAGAACGGCCATCGAGAGCAGGAGGAAATGGTTCCTCTGGAGAAACACCAGCTACAATGACGTGCACATGTGAGGACGACACTTCAAGAGAAATGTGTGACACATTGTCACACATTTCACAATGCGTGTAACACACACACTCCCATGTGTTTGTTTGAGCTGTGAATGTGTGCAGCTGAAGCAGACAAATTAGATTTGACTGACGAAGAGATTGCAGATGTGAGCAGGATTAGTCTGAATAAGTGAATTATGGCCACCAACAATGACTTCACTAAGTGACAGGAAATAAACATTATTATGCATAAATATAAGCATACACATGTATATAGCATAGATTAAAACAAGTAACCTGTCATGGTAGCAGCAACACATTTAGGCCACCTTCAACAGTTCAACACAAGACAGCTTGAAGCCAAACTATGAATGCTGTGTCTTAGCCAATCAAACGCTAGTGGCATTTAGATCTTCAGGCCAGTGTCCAATAAAACAACAGCATCTTCCCTCAGATTAAAAGGTCTTGGGTATTGGTGGCAGAGAGAGACTATGAAGTTGTCCAAGAAGCAGGTTAGGAGATGTCAAGCCTGGGCTCTAAGTTAGGGATAGTCAAACTGTCTTCTTCTCTGGTTCCAGAGAATCCGATGTAATTTTTTGAGGAACTAGGAACTTGGAAATAGAAGTAACAGCAATGTGGAAAGTGGAGTGATGTATTTTGTGACAATGATGGTGAAAATCCAGCGACCAGGCTACTGAGGCCCTGATCATTATGTGTATGTGTGTGAGAGAGAGAGAGAGAGAAACCCAAACACCAGTAACCCAAGCAGAGCTCGGGTATGGTAAGTGACCAATGGCATTGCCAATACGTTTCAGATGACTTTTTGAGTTCATTGTTGAAGAAAGAGGAAATACCAGATGAACTTGTGTCCTTAAATTCCTCCAGGAGCTGTGAGTGTTGTCCTCAACACCCCAGGTCAAAACCCTACCTTTGGATAAATAAAACTCCTTTGATAACCCTCTGAGTGTTGTGAAGCAGGTTTTGTTCAGTGTGGTTAAGTGTGAGGGCAAACTGCCACTACCACAAACAATACAACAATGATTAAAAGGGAAATCTAAATTAAGACGGCTACGGCGTTCTTCCTTGGCCTTATGCCGGAGGTTAAGATTGAGAGATTAACACCAACTATGATAGAAAACACACATGTAGCAAAATAAATCAAATCAAACTTTATTTATATAGCGCCTTTCATGCACAATTGCAATACAAGGTGCTTGGCAATAAAATGAAAATACAATACCTTATGATTACAATGAAAATGAAACTAAACAAAAAATTATCTAATACAATAAGATTACAGAGGCCTATGTCAAAAGAATGGCAAATAAAATAAATAAAATGGGTCTAAGCTAAAGATTTTTTATGAATAAAAAATGTCTTAGACTCACTCTGAAACCAAATAATACTTTTATTTCTGCTAATAGAATACATCCATAGATGCATTATAGATTGGGTGTCTTAAGTAACGTCATTAAGTAACTATGTAGAAACACACAGCTTAAATAGAAGCTTCTGTTACATAGATTTAGTCTTAATTCTTCCTGCCGAGAGAGAGAGAGAGAGAGAGAGAGAGAGAGAGAGACTCATCGCCGGATCACAGCGTGCTTCCCCACGCTGACGTGACCCTTCCCAGAGCCCCCAGGAGCACTCTGGGTGGACTGCTTCTTCTTGGGTGTGGCCACTTTGGATTTGCCTTTTAAAGCCTTGGTGGGATCCAGCTTGTTGGTGAAATGGGTGTTCCCCCCCGCTGGGTCCACCGTGCCCAGCTCACGGTGGAAGGTGAGTGGTGGGTACAGAGACTCCCACTGCTACGGAGGGAGAAGAGGAAAACACACGCTTTTACAATAGGGAAGATGCTGTCAACTTGTAAAACTAACTCTAGCTCAGTCCCAAACTCAACGTATCACACAGAACACTGTATTAACCTTTCTGTATACAAATAGCATACAGTTATGTTGTAAGAGGACCATTATTGCCAAATGAATGTTTTTTTTTGCCGTTTAACTGAATGCTCCGCCGATCAAGTCAGCCAATACTAATAATTAAGCATAAATGAGATCTTCCCAATTTCCAAAGCCTTAAAAATACATTGCAAGCAAATTAACAAGTAACCTGTAAAGCAGGTTGCATGGTACAAAACTGGACATGTGAATTGTTGGTTGGTTCAAGTCAAAGAAACATCGAGATGATAAAGGGTACTTTAAAAAAAAAAAATTGCAATACATTTATACATTTGTATTTATAAATATAGTTTAGAATACTAAGATGAACATGAATTCCCAAAGGATATAAGACCCTTGTCTGGGGCAGGTCCTCACCTTGGCCTGGGGGCTGGGTCCGTAGGGGGTGAAGGTGTACTGCCACTCAGGCAGGCCCAGGTGGGTGAGCATCAGGCGGTAGTAGGCGGTGAAGGTGGCGGTCAGGTAGTGCCAGTACAGAGAGCGGTCCAGGAACCAGATGTGGCTTTGCTGGGCTACAACACCTGGAGGACAAAAAAAAAATGCAGATTCTATATTTTTAGAGCTGTTTTTATCTCATCATTTTTGTTTTTAAATGCTATTCCATTATTAATGTCATTTAAAAGTTGGAAAGGAATGAAACCTTGACAGCAGTTTCTGTAGACCAGGCATACTTTTCCATTTCCGCCACAGGAGTCCAGCTCAAATATCCGACTCCGAGAATCAAAGTGAGGTACAGCGGGACAGTCTTCTGATTCTGTCAAAATCATGTTGTTCATACAATAATTAACAATGAATGATTCATATATAATGAATGTACACTTTGTCAACGACCAGCCGATATTCAACACAATGTGTGACTACCATTTATTGTTTACCATCATTTGTAGCCTCACAGCTCATACGCACACAAAATAATCAATTTCTCAGTAAGGAATGCACGGGTTATCCATACCACTTTCTGTGCTGTCCCCATCATAGTCCAGGTCAGCCAGCACAGGCGCATTGGGCAGGGAGAAAAGGGTTGAGGGGGCTGCAGCTGTCGTAGCCTCGCCACACTGTTAATCATCATGCAACCGACTGGCACACACTCATCTGTACGACAGACACACACACACAGTTTATATTGCAAATATTACAATCTTACATGGACTTGTAAGATGTAAACTTGAAAGTCATGTATGTAGAGTAACTTTTTATTTGGACTTAAAACACCTACTGTCAATTGTGACACTCCACGTGAGTGTAAAGCCGTCGGTTGTCAAATAGAAATCTCGCAGGTCCTCTGGAAGAATGCATGTGTTTTTCTGAAGAGAGGATTAGAAGTGAGACTCTTAGGACCTTATGAACATCCATATCAGCCTAGAGTGTGTGTGTGTGTTTCTGAGTTTCTGACCTGTTCCCATAACAGCCTATTGTGTATGTATGTATGTATGTATGTATGTATGTATGTGTGTGTGTATGTATGGGTGTATGGGTGTATGTATGTGTGTGTGTATGTATGTGTGTATGTGTGTATGTGTGTGTCACCTGTTCCCATGACAGCAGCGACCTCTTCTCTGCGGGCTCCCTCTCTACAAACCGGGTGTCGGCCACACCAGGCATGCTCTCTGCAACAAGCAACACACACACACACACGTGTGCAGGCGTATCGTTATATAACATTCATAAATGTAAATAACGTCATTAAAGACCAACGTGTACAACAACTCTCATTGCAATGGATGATTGATATTTGAGACAAATCCCACGGCACACACACCGAGTATTCGCGTAATGCCAAGTGTCAGTCTTTCAGCAACTCCTTTCTTCTCTTCCATATTTGTTATCCTTATCAAGTTGTCAAGTTAAAGAGCATCTTATGTGTCATTTATCAGCTAATATATCAACTGTAGGTCTCTCAGCATCATCCGCCCGGTTCTTCTTATTCTCAATTAAAACAGTGACATTAGCGCCACCACTGGGGCTGGAGTGCACACAGCACCAGGACCGGGACAATATACAATTTTCAATTTCTATTTTAATTAGAGAGATAAGATAGAACTTTATTGATCCTGAAGGAAATTATTGTGCCAGGTTGCATAGCAATACAATAAAACAATAGATAAATAAACATTAGAATAATAAAAAAGAATATAACAGATTTACAAATTTACAGTGAGTCCAGAGAAGTATAAAAATATAGGTAAGATAAGTCAGCAAAAACAATTTGGCAATAATATGGCAATAATTGAAGTGTAATAAAAGTGTAATAATAATAATAATGGTAAGAGGAAGTATTGCACATGATATAAAGAATATTAAGAATATTGCACATAATGATGAAAGGTAATGTAGCATGGTGATATTGCAAGTATAGCACATGACATTAAGAATATTGCACATGATGATGAGAGGAGATGAGAGGTAATATTGCAAGGTAATATTTAGAGGTAACATGATATTAATAATATAGCACATGATATTGAGAGTATTGCATATGATGTTGGGTGGTAATATTTGTATTTTATTGGCACGGGAAACGTACATTTACATTGCCAATGCGGGTGGTAAATAAAAACCAAAACAAAACAAATCTAATTTACAATTGTCGATTTGCAAATGTACAATTGAAATATATTCTGTAACAAAGAAATATGTAAACAAAGCTGCAATATTTCAATCAAATGTATAAATGTGAGTATCTAAAATATACGTATAAAGAACTAAATATATACAGGTAAGTAAGTCAACTTTAAAAAAAAAATGGCTTACAAAAAACACACCCCCCCCAAATTACAAAATAAATAAAATAAAAATAATTTTTTTTGAAAAAAGGTGTGTATCTCTGATGTCTTGGTAGAGGTGGCAGGTTGTTAGGAAGTGTAGCTCGGTCTCCGCCTACAAAATACATCTGGGAAACGTAGTTTTTAGAATAGCGCACGTCAAGGCGGTCACGCCAACCAATAGAAAGCAGCTATTTCCCGGGAACAACCAATCGCCTTCTCTGCCCAGAGGAGAGGGGCGGGACTTGATTTCCGTCGCAGCGCTTGGTTCCCGGGGAGCGGCGGCGGTTGTTTCAACATGGCGGCAGCCCCGAAGAAGTGTGAAGAGTCAGGAATATTTTGGATTCACGACAGTATCCTTCTGTGTATTTTTCTATTCCCAAAAGAGAAGATAAGACAGCAGCGAAACAACTCAACTGAATGTGGCGTCTTAGTCTCTACTTCTGCTATTTTAGCGCTGCTTTTGATAAGCGTTGAAGTTTGTTTGGGCTCAGTGTTGACATAACAGCACACTTTATTTTTCGTGGCTATTTTGTATGACTATTTCCTCTCACTGTGTAGCACTATGACATGTGATGCTATGATACTACTACTACTACTACTACTACTACTACTAGTAAGGGTGAAAGGGTTCATAATGGACGTTGTTTTTGTTGTTGTCCCCTGAACTTTGCCATCGCAGCATCAGAAGACGACCAGTCCGTGGTGCTGGTCCCAGGTGTGTAGAACTGGCACACGTTTCAAGAAAGTACCGCATATTTCACTGCTTTCTGTGCTACGTTATCACATATTTGATTGTGTCATACTTCATACTTCGTTCAGGAGTGAGCAGAGATACAAAGTTTCACAGGTCTGCCATCGCCCAAAATACAGAGATGCGAGACAAGTGTCAGCGTCCGTCAATCACTTTCAATGCCCATAAAGCCACGCCCACGCCACAGGTAAACAGATGAGCCTGGTCTGTGTTCCATGTTTTCTGCTGATTTATAGTATGCACTAGTATGCAGTATTCAACACAACACAGGTGTGTGTGTGTGTGGACAGAATGTCTGGATTCATGTTTTTGTTTTTGTTTGTTTTACTGTTAACATAAAGGTGTTTTTTCTTCTTCTCTCCAGACCAAAACAACTAGAGCCCAGACCAGTTTGAAGGACCTCTGCCCAGAGGATAAGCGACGTATTGCCAACCTCATTGAAGAACTAGCAAGGCGAGGCATTCCAATGACAATTTATTCCGAGTGTCGCCTGAAATATAATGCGTCTCAAAGATCGGTGTTATAGGCTACACAACAACTCCTCAAAATGAACATATGCTCCCTAGAGCACAGCGAATGACATTTTACTTGCATAAAAATGCATAATGCAATTCTGCCCTAACGCCGCAGTCTCTCATTTGAATTTCCAGAGTCAGTGAGGAGAAGGATGAGTCAGTGCAGCGGCTGCGGGACGAACAGGAGACATTTGAGCGCAAGATCCAACAGCTGGAGCAGCAAAATGTCCTCATCGTTCAGGAGAGAGAAAGTATCCTTTCCTTAAGGACAAACTTAAGCTTGTGTTCTCGACTGCTACTCTGTATATTGGTTGGAGGTTATTTTCTATTTGTCTACATTTTTGCTTGGTCGCTGTGGATTTTTGTGTTTAGAAAAATAAATAGGCCAAAATTACGGTATGCTGCCTCAAAGGGGTGGCATACAGGTAGACTGCAGATCAAACCCAGCAACTTTCGTCGCACTGAGGGCCTGTCTTGCCCGCACTTTACACTATTACAATATTTATAATACCGTTCTTTATGGGCTCTTTTTCTCATGGGACTTGGTCTATTGATTCTGTTTTAAGTTGAAATGCAAATTTTGCCTACGTAACAATTTTGAATGATATTATAATGATCGTGTGAATCCCTTGTTCATTTTCCCTATAGAAGAATCCCTTCAAAGCCATGATGAAGGCAAACCTGCCAGCTCTATATGCAAGCAAGTCTCAGTAGGGCAATCCGCCCTGCCCTTCCTATGACAAGCCAAATTATATAAAATAGGTGGCACTAGTGATGTATGCCTCCTTTATTATTACTTCTGTTTTTCCCATTATCTTCCATCCAGTTCTTGATGCATTTAACACATACCCCTATTACCTTAGGCAAAACAATTCAAAACACATGCTCGCTGATTAGGCTTACCTTTTATTAATCCTCTCTTGAAGACTTTCTTGGTTCTTTTGCATTTCCCCTCACTCTCTCAAATGCTCTGTATGCAAACAACAGATGGACTTCTTCACAGTATCTGGGGCCAGGGTCCGTGATACATAGTAGTCTGCTTTTTATCCACCATAGGGACTTTTAATTTCTGCGTCGTACCAATGGCAGATTAAATGAATCAGTGAAACTACTATAATTGCTTTAAGGCAAACAAATCAGTTGGAACAAGTAATTATGTTGGGGAATACATTTGAGGAGCTGTGCCAGAATCCACAAATGGTGGAGTGTGTGCAAAGTGCCACCTGGTATAGTCACCAACTGGAAAGCAAGCTCGGTTAACATAAGGATATTTTTTTTCATCACTGAGAGGAAGGAAGGACTGTTTCATGATTGAAACTCCTTCAGTATATTTTCTTTGGTGGTTCAGCATATTTTCTTTGGTGTTTTTTTCTATGGATTATAGATCTTAAGTAAAGTATACATAATATCATTGGCTGTTTGCATCTCTGTGTGCCACCCCGAGGCTTTCCTACAGGGGGCAGTGTTGACTAAGAGCAGAGGTAAACTAGAGTTACACCAGATTTCCAATGTAGTTGTTTTCTTAATTTTTTTCCATTGACAGAATAGTACTAGTGGTTAACTGTCTATCTGTCTTGTTAACAAGATAATGGAGGGAAAACATTGTTGCCCATTCACTCTTTCATGGGTTATTTACAGTGTTTGACAGTGAAACCTTTTATTTATATTTCACTGACACTTCCGTCCAAAAGTTACAGTCGCAACAAGCATTTAAATATGTGGACATCTTTCCATACTTAAAATAATGACTGTTGATCACGTGTTTGACGATGTTGGGACGTACCGGTACTTGTTTTCACGATCTCTCTCAGGTCAAACCAGAATATAGCCAGCAGTCAATTTGAGTGGAAAACATTACAAAATATGAAGAGTAATTGACCCGCTTGGTAATTGCACAATTGGCAACGGCGGCGGCAGGGAAAATTAGGAAAGCACAACTCAATTAAAGGCACTTTGGCTCAGAGACTTGGCATTTACACCAAACTTCTAAACTCCATTAAAAAAGCATTTGAGGGGAAAAAGCGTGTGGATCATAATACCTTAGGGGGACAACATAGTCTTTAAAGTGCACACAGGAGTCAGGAACGCGCTTCTCAGCCGGGCAATTCCAGCACTTCTGCGAAAGGTTAAGGAGACACCAAAGGCAAACATAGCGAGGGAGAATCTTGTCATGACTAATTCCATTAGGTAAGGGCTTATCTTATCTAACAAAGATTCAGGGTTATCGAGCGCACCGACTATGTTGGGCTCTATGGTAGCCTCTAGCCGTGCAGGATGAGAGGGAAATGTTCCCTTGATATTTTGTGAGTTTATTTGACATTTGGAGCTTACTGGCAATCAGGATGAAATGACTTTCGAGAGCAAACGATGTCTTTTTTTTTTGTGTTTGCGCTGCAAGGCACGTGGACCCCTGGTTTAGGACCAAAGTCAGGGCTATGTTGGCACCGACGCTTGCCTTTTATCCCCGGACACATTGAACAGTGCTAGCGTTGCACTGCTAGCCATTGCTGAGTAATGCCCCCAGGTTGGAGAGAAATGGAATTAAAACTCTGTTGTGTGGTTTAACTATAACCTTATTACTTGTGAACGGGACACTCTCATACTGAACACCATACATCTCTTTTGATTGAATTACATAATGTATGAACAAACAAAACATTTGAACAAACAAAACATTTAGGTGGTCTGACATTTTAACCGCTAACTGAGGTGGAATGTATTACTGTGAAAAGTAGAGAAGGCACTCTTGCCGTACTTTATGTACTTTATACAGACGAATAGTGGTTTTTTTCCCCCCCCCCCGTTTTCCCAGTCTTATTTTCAATTTGTCAGGCGTTAAAGCTCCTACTGAAACTTCAATCGCTTACCCATCATTGCGGTCTTGCCTATTGAGAGAGGGAAACACACACACACACACACACACACACACACACTCGTAGACATTCTCTCTCGCTCTCTCTTGCTCTTCCCCATCTCTGGCTCAGTGTGGTTGACTTGACACACTGTGCTAAAGCTTTAAAATATTCCCCCCTCCTGTGTGCAAATGTGTTCCACCTTGAGGTGGATTTCATTATTTCATTTGGGCGCTGCCCTGACAGGAGAGTGAATCATTTTGACAGGGCCCGTCTGAGTCCTCTCCGACTCCAGCCCTTGGCTCTGGGTGTTTTCGCAGCAGCAGCATGGGGAGGCAGTTAGTCGTCGCCGTTTTTCACGTTTTCTTTTCTTTTTATTTGCCACTCTGATAAAAAGGAAAAAAAACGACTAGTTTGTTGAGTTCCTGCCCCCCCCCCCATTGGCTCGCCTCTCAAGGCTGAGGAAGAATCACGTTTAGTGCAACAGAGAGGTGGGGCTTTTATTGGGTCTTGCTCCTCTTCGGTGCAGCTTAGCCCCGTGCAGGAGACTGTACGTGTGTGTGTGTGTGTGTGTGTGTGTGTGTGTCGGCCTTGGTGTGCTGCCACGGCCCACAAGAGCACAGAGCCACGATGCACCTCTTTGTCGGTGTGGCAGTTTGGACGCTTGTATTAACAGATTTCTAAACGGACACATGTCTACCTTACAGCTCCAGCTACACGGCTACACTCACTGCATCTATGACTATATCTGTGTTTGTTTGTTTTTTACCCGCCACGAGTGACCGTGCAGCTGTAATGAGATGACTTGCTCCTGCGTAACATTCAGCAGAGAGCGTTGTAAATCTCCAATCTCCTCTGGGGAGACGAGCGCCGCATCGCTAGTCATATAAAAGCGTATTCCCCCCCTGCGCTGGACCGCTAGCAGCATAACCCGAACACGTGGCCTGTGTTGACATGATGGGATGGGGGGGGGGGGGGCTCAATCAAACAAGCTTCCTTCCGCTGCTCATGGAAGCTGCTGCTTGCTAACCGCGTTTTGTCTGTCTTCTCAATTTGGGGCCGCCCACGCCGCTCATCCGCACACACGGTTTGACCCCTCGCTTCCAGTTCTCCGGGCTCAGATTTTTTAAAAGGGCTGCTGGTGGAGACTCGCCAGTGATTTCTTATGTACTCGGCGGCCGTGAGTCCAAGCTGGGAGTTGCTGTTTAAATGGAGCATTTTTTCTTCTTCTCCTTTTTTTTTTTGGACAAGTGGTCTTGGGCAAAAAAACTGAACCCCCTCATCTCCTGGCCGCCCAGCATCATAAAAGGAATTGTCCTGGAGGAGTCACACTTTACAGGCACCTCAGGCCCTGGCGCGTGTGCACTGCCTACTTTATTGGGGAGAGTTGTGTGTTGGCTATTTCATCACAGGGGCAAAGAGTGTGTGTGTCCTTGTGTGTGTGTGTGTGTCCTTGTGTGTGTGTGTGTGTGTGTGCATGCATGCCCCGGCCCTGCAGGTGTGTGAAGTGAGTGTTGTTGGACCGTGCACGTGTTTTGTGTGTGTGTGTGTGTGTATTTATTTATTCCCTATATTTTTCACTTCCGTGTTTATGATCTTTTTGTATGCGTGGCTGTGCGGCCGGCATCATTAGTGGGCTCCCGTGTCGCAGCGGTGGTTGGGTTCCAGATTAGTTTGGCACTCTCTGCCAGCTCTCTGTCTGGCAGGCTGCCTCACACGACACCGGCCAGCCAGCCCAGCTCCGCGCAGCTTGGCCCGACCCAGATGGCGACAGCTCGCTGCCATGACAACAACTTTGATTTTGTTGGCCACTTTTTTTTTCCTCCACTTTTCTGCTCCCTCTCTCTTGCTCTTTCTCTCTCTCTCTTGCTCTCTCTCTCTCTCTCTCGCTCTCTTATATATTATAGATGAACGATAGGAGTTATCCTATCTAATCATTGTTGGTGACTGTGGTATAACTACAGCTCGTCGTGGTTTATTCCTCGCGTATTTCACAATAGGAACACATCAGCCTTTCCACTGGAGTCCTGATGCCTGTATTGCCATGCATGGTCTTTGCTGCTTGAACTACTGGTAGTGTGGTTATAAATTAGGTCATATCTCAAACAATCAGAGCCATGGTTTGCTTAATTTGCGCATGCTGTGGACCAGGAGACGAGGGGTGGTGGTGGTGGTGGTGGTGGGCGCAAGTCCTTTTAACATCCCCCCCCCCCCCATAACCAAAAAAGCAGAATTCCAGTTCAGTTGGCCCCTTAACCCCTGACGCCCGTAGGCCTGCGGCAGCAGTACACCGAGTGCCAGGAGCTGCTGGGCCTCTACCAGCAGTACCTGTCCCAGCAACAAGAGAAGCTCAACCAGTCCATTGCCCAGCTGCACACCAAGGTATGGGAGCCTTGCTGCCACGGTCGCTGTTAATGCATCTGTATACTCCTCTATGTATGTATCATGTTTGTTACTGGATAAACGGAGCGTGTGTGACCCGCGCTTTACACTGACGCTCGACGAGTCGGACTTGGGCCAAGTAGATCCGAAAGCCACCGACTTTCTCCATACAGCTTTTGGTGGCACAGCACCATTATGGCATCCTTTGGGGAGAACCCTGGTTCTCCACTCTGCATTCTCTCTCTCTCTTCACTAGTCTGCCGAAGCAATCACATACATCACATGGTACGCTCCATAGGGTATCCATAGGGGCGTTTAGTGGACCCGTGCCCATGTGCTTACGCTTGCATGTGCCAGGGCAACTGGCCAATGTCACGTGATAATTCTATGAATCGAACACAACCAAGCCCCATAGCCAACGTATGAATCTCTCCACCGCATAAACAGTGTGTGTGTGTATATGTAAACCTGAATCGCATCTAGAGAGAGTGGGGGTGGGGGGGGGTATAATTCTGTGTGTGTGTGTGTGTGTGTGTGTGTGTGTGTGTGTGCGTGTGCTTGTGCGCACGCACACCCTGGTGAGCCATTTTCAAACAACGGCCCTGCTCCCCATCCATCACAATATGGTCCCCCACTGACGTGCTCAGATGCGTTAAGGCTGCTCTCCACTACGCGACAACGCCCCCTCCCCTCCCGATTCTATGCCCGATTGAGTCGCACGACTCAGTTGGGGGTGGGGGGTGGGGGGTGGTGGGGGGCGTGGCAGCGATCGGGGCTGAAGTTGCTCTGATTGTCGTGTAGTGGGGAGGCTCTTAAGACTCGTGATTTCACCAACCCCTGTGGAGTCGGGAGGGCAAAGGATTTTGTTTTTGGTAAACAGATTTTATATTATCGGGTGAGATTTCAGATTACACTGGCAGCAGCCAATGTGATTTGAGATCAAGAACGAGGATTTGTTTGTTGGACGTTTATTTGACTATATGTATAAACTACATAATGTGCACTTTTCTTTACCCCAGCTGTACTCTGGCAAAACATTTTCGGCATTCATGCTGCAGAAATGGTATGAAACGCATGTAATAGGCAGGGAACATCAGGGGTCGTGTATAATAGTGGAACACAGCAGGGGTCATGTGTAATAGGCAGGGAACAGCAGGGATTGTGTAATAGGCAGGGAATAGCAGGGATTGAGTGTAATGGGCAGGGAACAGCAGGGATTGTCTGTAATAGGCAGGGAATGGCAGGCATCGTTTGTAATGGGCAGGGAACAGCAGGGATTCAGTGTAATAGGCAGTGAACAGCAGGGACCGTGTGTAAATGGAAGGGAACAGCAAGGATCGAATGTAATAGCCAGGGAACAGCAGGGATTGAGTGTAATAGGCAGGGAAGAGCAGGGATCGTGTGTAATAGGCAGGGAACAGCAGGGATTGAGTGTAATAGGCAGGGAACGGCAGGGATTGTGTGTAATAGGCAGGGATTGTGCAGTATTGCCACAGCCCCATCATATTCCTGGCAGAAACGGAGTGTGTAGCATATAGCCTAGCTCTGATGGCCTTGATGTCCCTTTTGTCATTGCGGTTTTTGTTTTTCCCTATCCAGGTGTCTGCCAGTGAAGCCGGCCCCAGCAGACCCTCTGGCGGCAGGGCGAACAGTTCGACCCTGGGCAGCTCACAACGCAGCCCTGACCCCGCCCCGGGGACAACCCCGCAGCCGCCGAAGGGCCGGTGGAGGTACGGGAGCGGCCGAGGCGTGCGGTCGCCAGATCTCCTTCTTGGACCTGACCCCTCTGGACTCCTCGTCCGGCGAGAGCGGGCCCGTTCGTGCACGCACCAAGCAACGCAGCGCTCGGCGGGGGTGTGGGCGCGGCTCGACCACGGGCGGCGGCGGCGGTGGCGGTGGCGGCAGAACCGAGACACGGAGGACGGGTGATGAAGAAGATGACTCACGTCCGGCGAACCGCGACCGAAGCTGCTGTGGACCTCAGGATTGCACCACGAGGTATACAAGGGCGGCAGTGTGTCCGGTATACAGCGGTACGCTTTATCATCCGTACTTGTAGAATTCACGGCCTCCATTTCGCCTCGCAGGTCCGCCGTTGTGGGGGAAACCGCCGCGCCCCAGAGTGCCCGGGCCGCCCTGACGGACCCTCTGCTGGGCCACGAGGACTGGGAGGAGAAGAGGCACGAGCTGCTGCTGCAGAAGCTGCAGCTCGAGGCGGAGCGGGAGAGGCTGCAGGTGCGGCTGGCCGAGCAGGAGGATCGTCTGGCCAGACAGGGCCAGCAGCTCCGGCAGTCACGACTCGACTACAGCAAGTACGCCGCAGAGACGGCCGGCATATGGTGACCTCACCGGTCTGCCATCTGCTGCCCCCGCCTTCCCCCTAGCCCTGATGAGAGATCGGTCGCTAGTTGCTCCTCCCCCTCCTCCCCCCTTTCTTTTTATTGGTTGCCAAAGTTTAGATTTTGCCTCTCTCTCTCTCTCCATCAGGTTTCAACATGCCACTGGGGTGGAGCCCACCAGCTCCGTCAGTGGGATTGGAGCGTCTTTCATTGAGGGGCCTTCGAACCGCCGCTTGTTGTTCGGGTGAGGCTGACTGTGACACACACACACACCCGCACACACACACACACACACACACACACACACACACACACACACACACACACACACACACACACACACTCTCAATCACAGTTTTCTTGTAAGTTACTGTATTTCTGTTTTTGTGTTGAATGTGTATAGCAGAAAGTTAATGAGTGATGAGTGATGATAGTCAGTGACTCCAATTATGACTCCAATTATTAACTATTCAGTAATTAATTTCACAATAATTGCATTATTGCATTATTCATCCTCTGTTCTGTGTATGTGTATATTTATATATGTGGAATATTGCCGGGGCATTTCCATCGCTGGACTAGTTTGAAAAACCACAGAGCTTTAATTCATGCGGTCATTCATGCATGAGTTGTATTTTTGGTTTTTATGTGTTTGTGAAATAAACACTTTTTTTAATTGTGTCTTTTAATGGAGTTTTTTGTAAAAGTGGTGTCCAGCAGATGGCAGTGTAGACAAGTCTCATAAGTATAAGTGATTAAACGTCCATGGTTACAAGATGGAAAGTAAAAACGAGTACATCTTTTATTTATAAACGTCTATTTTGTAAAACACGAGTTGTACAATATGTTCAAGTTTAAAAAGTACATGGTGAATTGGCAAACAAGTGTACTTTATTATGTTTTGACGCTCTCTATTTGACCGATACGTGTGGAAACTGAAATGTCGGCTGTTCTAGGGGAGTATAGAGCAAAACCGATGCCACAAAAGTAGGTTATGTATCCTACTTTCTAAACGTATATTTAAACATAACATCGGAAAACACTGTTTTCTACTCCCCCACGAAAGCCTAGTAAAACGTATAGCATGCTCGGTTTAGGCCTACTGTTGTGCACTAGTACCATGTGGTTGTAAAGTATTGTCATACATAACGCTAAAATCAATTTGAAATACCAGTGATTGATCGGTGACTGAGTGTAAATGATCGTTCTTCGGTGAGTAAAATCTTTCCAATGGACCTTGGCTATTAATAATGAACAGAGGCCTACAGGGCAAGTGGGAGGTGCATTCTCGCTCCCTACCACTAGGGTAGCAATGCCACTGCAGCCAGTATAACCTACAACACACACAAACACACAATCCATGCAGTGTTGGGACTTGTAAACACATTCGCCTAGACGGGGGCTGGGGACGGGTTATCAACATCACTGATGGAAGAAAAAAAAGAAAGAAACTCTTTGCGGATCAAGGTGCTAAATGTCATTTAAATCTGTTCAGGTCCTTGTAATCCAGTCGGTAGGGATTGGAGTCCTTCAAGTGTTTGTTCCAACATTTTGTCATTTTTTTTCAACGGCCTTCATCCATAAGACCAATTCCAGTTAACACAGTGAGCCCAAGCTCAAGGCCTAAAGCGCACGTTTTTGCTCAAACGGTTCATCGGTTCCCTTAGTTCACGCTTCTCCGGATACTCAAGGTGGGCTTTTTCTAAGGAGGACCACAAAAAAAAAAAAACGACCCAGACCCCCGCATTTTAAGTTTGTTTTCCCATTCAATCTTCGGTGACCTTTAAAAGTTGTGCGTGTTGGGAATGAGCAAAATGGGAAGCTGGTGTGGGGGGCTGGGGGGGGCATGATGATGAGAACTGGTGTGTGACAGAAGGGGTGGTCCAAAACCGAAACCCAGCAGCCCAGTAGACCAGCCTGGCGGTGGTCTACTGCGAGCGGTCCGGCTCTATCTTGGCGCCGTTCTGCTTGTCGTTGGACTTCTGGGAGACGGTGGCCGCCTGCACCACGGCCTTGAAACTTCGCTTGCGCTTCTGCACGTTCTGCTCCGGGTGGAAGATGATCACGTAGATCTTGGGGATGTAGAGCATGCCCAGCGACACGGTGGCGCTGAGGCTCATGGACACGGTCAGCGTGGTCGTCTGGATGAACATCTGCAACGGAAGCAACCCCCCACACAACAAAAAGTTTCATTTGCAATTTGCTATTTACATTCACAACCACGCGTTGTGCACCAAAAGGACGCACGCAGCAGCATCTTTGACTCGCGAATATTGATCGGTGGTTGTGGAATAATCGAACACCGGCGACCCCCCACGCGCAGAATATCTTATCGGGGGGCTGTCCCTCTGTTTGCCACCAAAATGACGCGAGCACGTGGTCTCAAACAGCAGGATTTCGACTGCAGCCTTTGTAAATCATTTGAAAGCACGAAAGGCATCATCTTTCCCCCCCCCCCTTCTCCATATGAATGATTCATGGGGCCCGGTGTACTTGGGAGTAGAACTCTATTTATGGTTCTGCTCCAACTGTGCTGCCCTCTCCGGTCTCCCCCCCCCCATATACTCCCCCCCCCACCATAGTAAGGCCAACACTCTTAAGACAGTCGCCATACACAAGGAGAGGGAGAACATTTTTCTCCTGAAACGGCTGTCCATGATAAATTATAGACTCATTATCAAAAGCCAAATGTAGGCTTCCATGGAGGCATCAATAAGTCAACGGGTATTTGTCATAAATAACTCAAAGCATGGCTGTGTTCCATGAATAAACAATAATAACCACACACACACACACATACACACACACATATATAAAAAATCACCACCCACCACCAAACATATAAGCGACCTTCAGCACGGTCCAGTAACCTTGTCAGTACATTAGTTGTCAGGGCTTTTGTTGCTCCAACTCAATGGCCGATCTGCTATTGAAAAGGAACAGAGATGCTTGGCTGACCATTGAGTGAGTGCATTGATGTAACATCTGTATTACGCCTGCCTGGCCCCATGGATGTATAGCCCTGGTGTCATGGATGTATAGCCCTGGTGTCATGGATGTATAGCCCTGGTGTCATGGATGTATAGCCCTGGTGTCATGGATGTATAGCCCTGGTGTCATGGATGTATAGCCCTGGTGTCATGTCATGGATGTATAGCCCTGGTGTCATGGATGTATAGCCCTGGTGTCATGGATGTATAGCCCTGGTGTCATGGATGTATAGCCCTGGTGTCATGGATGTATAGCCCTGGTGTCATGGACGTATAGCCCTGGTGTCATGGATGTATAGCCCTGGTGTCATGGATGTATAGCCCTGGTGTCATGGATGTATAGCCCTGGTGTCATGGACGTATAGCCCTGGTGTCATGGATGTATAGCCCTGGTGTCATGGATGTATAGCCCTGGTGTCATGGATGTATAGCCCTGGTGTTATGTCGGTAACACCACTACACGGCTTTTCATCTCAAGTAAGATGTCTTAGGGGATGGTTTTCCTTTGAAGGATTTAGCTTTATACCACAAAAACACACAGATTCATCTCTCTCTCTTTTTTTTGCCTCATACTTAATTTGGCAATGCAACCATGCTGATTAGGCCGGGAGACTAGGCGCAGAGCGTGACATATCGGTAATTGACATCAAACCACAAATTATAGTCATGGTTTCATTGGGCGAAAAAGGGTCCCGCATTGACCAAGAAAACTTGGCAGCAGAAAAGCACACGTAGACGAGAGAGAGAGAGAGAGAGAGAGAGAGAGAGAGAGAATAGAATGAGACAGGCAACACCTCGCATTATGTGAGCCACTTGTGCCGGGGTGTAACGGGCTGTGTTTGTGCCTGTGGTTTGTTACAGCGCGCGTGAGGATGCGGAGGCAGTGGAGCCCGTCTCCAGCGAAGATGCGCAGCAGCAGCAAACTCCAGCCCACTCTCTTCCAGAGGAGCCTTCTTCTTCTTCTTCTTCTGCGCGCGGTGAGTTCACCCAAACTCGGTTGGTAAACCACACGTCTCAAAACTTTGAACCAAGAGCGGCCCTCCCGGGAAGGCGGTTTGGTTTAGACAAGTTTATGTTCGTTTCAGCAGCTGATGTATGCAGGAAAAGTTCTGGAGAGTGACTCTTGAGTGTCTCACACGCACACACACACACACACACACACACACACACACACCCCGCCCCCCTATTTCACCTCCGTTCGCTTCCAATGAAATCATTCCTTTCAATTCCAGTATACTCCCATCATGATCCAAAGATGTTTTATTTTCTGGGTCCTACACCTCTACACGCACACGGTGCCCGTTTGCCTGTGTAGTTGTCTGCTACTTTCTAATTTATTCTAATGTTGCGTTGCAGCGACAAAACAATGAATCATGCTGCCGTTTGTTTGTCGCCTGCCTGGCAGCCTTTTTGAACACGGCCCCGTCTCTCTCCCGACAGAAGCCCTGCGGTGCTCCAGGCAGGACGTGGCCACATCGCCGCTCACCATCCTCCCCCATAGCGTCCCAGAGCCCGTCCCGGCGGCCGCCTTACCCCCGAGGTCTCCTGAGGCGAGGTAATGAGGTCCTCACGGGGTAGGACTTCAAACGTGGTCACCCTGTTTGAGCTATGCTCCCCCGTCATCTATCAGTATTTTAAAATGCTTTCTGTCTGACTTCTGGTCGAGACAACTAGTCTCTGTTGTGTTCAGGCTTTCGCTGTCTCCCCTCCCCTACGATCAGATGTTAGAGAGAGAGAGAGAGAGAGAGAGAGAGAGAGAAAAGTTGAGGTGTGAGTTACGCACGGGAGGCTAAATGAGGCCGTTTTACTGGTCAAGCTCGCAAGCTAACTTTTACAGCAGTCTGGAGCTAAATGAAGCGCCGTTCCTGGCCAGCTAATACTGTGGCCGTGGCTGTCAGGAGCCATGCTGTGTTCCATTAGTCGGCCTAGCGGGGACCGAGCTGCAGGTGTAATTGAACAGACTTCTGGATGCACACACACACACACACACACACACACACACACACACACACAGCCACAGACACACACGCAGACACACACACAGACACACACATAGAAACCCACTCTTCTCCCTCTGCCACAGTAATGAGACAGAAAACGGGGGAGGGGAAGAGGGAGAGATGGGTGTGCGTGTGTGTGTGCATGCGTGCGTGTGTGTGTGTGTGTGTGTGTGGGGAGCGGTGGATATAAAGTGGAGGGATGGAAGGAGGGAAGAGGAGTCGGAGGAGCTGGTGATGGATAGAGCGGCGAGGTGCAGGGGAGGATGGAGGATGGAGGATGGAGGCGGTGGAGGTGGAGGTGGCGGCGGGCAGAGGAGGGGGACGGAGGCCAGGATGAATCATTGAGTGCGGAAGCATCACGAGCGCTTCTCTCCAAGAAAGGAATTCATCGCCATCGCCGCCGCGCTCCTCTCCGCTTGTTTGAGAAAAGTAATTAATGTGACAGTGTGTGGTCTGCACCGTGTGCGGCCGAGTGGCGCGCGCATGCATGTGTGTGTGTGTGTGTGTGTGTGTGTGTGTGTGTGTGTGTCCTTTCTTGTGTGACTGTGTGAATGATGTGTGCTATGTAACAACAACAACAACCTCATCAACAACAACAGCAACATCATCAACAACAACAACAAAACCCAATCTAGCTACAGAAGGCGTTTGTAGCAGGACTGCAGTATTGCAATGTGCATGTTATTGCATATTATACTGCGGTTTATTTTCTCTCCTGCCGTGGTGTGTGTAACACACACCCGCACACACACACACACACACACACACACACACACACACACACACACACACACACACACACACACACACCCTCGCATTATGTGAGCCACTTGTGCCGGGGTGTAACGGGCTGTGTTTGTGCCTGTGGTTTGTTACAGCGCGCGTGAGGATGCGGAGGCAGTGGAGCCCGTCTCCAGCGAAGATGCGCAGCAGCAGCAAACTCCAGCCCACTCTCTTCCAGAGGAGCCTTCTTCTTCTTCTTCTTCTGCGCGCGGTGAGTTCACCCAGACTCGGTTGGTAAACCACACGTCTCAAAACTTTGAACCAAGAGCGGCCCTCCCGGGAAGGCGGTTTGGTTTAGACAAGTTTATGTTCGTTTCAGCAGCTGATGTATGCAGGAAAAGTTCTGGAGAGTGACTCTTGAGTGTCTCACACGCACACACACACACACACACACCCCGCCCCCCTATTTCACCTCCGTTCGCTTCCAATTAAATCATTCCTTTCAATTCCAGTATACTCCCATCATGATCCAAAGATGTTTTATTTTCTGGGTCCTACACCTCTACACGCACACGGTGCCCGTTTGCCTGTGTAGTTGTCTGCTACTTTCTAATTTATTCTAATGTTGCGTTGCAGCGACAAAACAATGAATCATGCTGCCGTTTGTTTGTCGCCTGCCTGGCAGCCTTTTTGAACACGGCCCCGTCTCTCTCCCGACAGAAGCCCTGCGGTGCTCCAGACAGGACGTGGCCACATCGCCGCTCACCATCCTCCCCCATAGCGTCCCAGAGCCCGTCCCGGCGGCCGCCTTACCCCCGAGGTCTCCTGAGGCGAGGTAATGAGGTCCTCACAGGGTAGGACTTCAAACGTGGTCACCCTGTTTGAGCTATGCTCCCCCGTCATCTATCAGTATTTTAAAATGCTTTCTGTCTGACTTCTGGTCGAGACAACTAGTCTCTGTTGTGTTCAGGCTTTCGCTGTCTCCCCTCCCCTACGATCAGATGTGTGGGTTGGGGTTGCGGGGGTGAGGGGAGGTGGGCGTAGCCAGAATGTTTGATTTGATGTTACCTGGTTACACAAAAGAAACGGCCAGTAACGGGTCACACATGCAGTAGCGTGTGTTTAACCCATAGAGGGCAGTTTATCCCACATTTTTCAAACTTTGTGCAAGTCGAGAGTTTTAAGTCGATTTGGACCGGGATCAGTCGGTAACACCACTACACGGCTTTTCATCTCAAGTAAGATGTCTTAGGGGATGGTTTTCCTTTGAAGGATTTAGCTGTATACCACAAAAACACACAGATTCATCTCTCTCTCTTTTTTTTGCCTCATACTTAATTTGGCAATGCAACCATGCTGATTAGGCCGGGAGACTAGGCGCAGAGCGTGACATATCGGTAATTGACATCAAACCACAAATTATAGTCATGGTTTCATTGGGCGAAAAAGGGTCCCGCATTGACCAAGAAAACTTGGCAGCAGAAAAGCACACGTAGACGAGAGAGAGAGAGAGAGAGAGAGAGAGAGAGAGAGAGAGAGAGAGGAGAGAGAGAGAGAGAGAGAGAGAGAGAGAGAGAGAGAGAGAGAGAGAGAGAGAGAGAGAGAGAGAGAGAGAGAGAGAGAGAGAGAGAGAGAGAGAGAGAGAGAGAGAGAGAGAGAGAGAAAAGTTGAGGTGTGAGTTACGCACGGGAGGCTAAATGAGGCCGTTTTACTGGTCAAGCTCGCAAGCTAACTTTTACAGCAGTCTGGAGCTAAATGAAGCGCCGTTCCTGGCCAGCTAATACTGTGGCCGTGGCTGTCAGGAGCCATGCTGTGTTCCATTAGTCGGCCTAGCGGGGACCGAGCTGCAGGTGTAATTGAACAGACTTCTGGATGCACACACACAACACAACATACACACACACCAGACTACAGAGACACACACGCAGCACACACACAGACACAACACATAGAACCACTCTTTCCTCTGCCACATAATGGGACAGAAAACGGCGGAGAGGGGAGAGGGAGTGAGAGCTAGGATGAAGGAGGAGGGTGATGGAGGAAAGGAGAGAGAGATTTGAGGAGGAGGGAGAGGGATGGTGTGTGTGCGTTGTGTGTGTGCATGCGTGCGTGTGTGTGTGTGTGGAGCGGTGGAATAAGTGGAGGGATGGAAGGAGGAAGAGGTGGAGTGTGCGGCGAGGTGCAGGGGAGGATTGGAGGATGGAGGATGGAGGTATGGGAGGCGGAGGTGGAGGTGGCGGCGGGCAGAGGAGGGGGACGGAGGCCAGGATGAATCATTGAGTGCGGAAGCATCACGAGCGC
>PIJE02001409.1:108744-128744 GCA_002895965.2 Coryphaenoides rupestris
GAGAGAGAAGAGAGAGAGAGAGAGAGAGAGAGAGAGAGAGAGAGAGAAAAGTTGAGGTGTGAGTTACGCACGGGAGGCTAAATGAGGCCGTTTTACTGGTCAAGCTCGCAAGCTAACTTTTACAGCAGTCTGGAGCTAAATGAAGCGCCGTTCCTGGCCAGCTAATACTGTGGCCGTGGCTGTCAGGAGCCATGCTGTGTTCCATTAGTCGGCCTAGCGGGGACCGAGCTGCAGGTGTAATTGAACAGACTTCTGGATGCACACACACACACACACACACACACACACACACACACACACAGACACACACGCAGACACACACACAGACACACACATAGAAACCCACTCTTCTCCCTCTGCCACAGTAATGAGACAGAAAACGGGGGAGGGGAAGAGGGAGAGATGGGTGTGCGTGTGTGTGTGCATGCGTGCGTGTGTGTGTGGGGAGCGGTGGATATAAAGTGGAGGGATGGAAGGAGGGAAGAGGAGTCGGAGGAGCTGGTGATGGATAGAGCGGCGAGGTGCAGGGGAGGATGGAGGATGGAGGATGGAGGCGGTGGAGGTGGAGGTGGCGGCGGGCAGAGGAGGGGGACGGAGGCCAGGATGAATCATTGAGTGCGGAAGCATCACGAGCGCTTCTCTCCAAGAAAGGAATTCATCGCCATCGCCGCCGCGCTCCTCTCCGTTTGTTTGAGAAAAGTAATTAATGTGACAGTGTGTGGTCTGCACCGTGTGCGGCCGAGTGGCGCGCGCATGCAAGTGTGTGTGTGTGTGATGTGTGTGTGTGTGTGTGTGTGTGTCCTTCTTGTGTGACTGTGTGAATGATGTGTGCTATGTAACAACAACAACAACCTCATCAACAACAACAGCAACATCATCAACAACAACAACAAAACCCAATCTAGCTACAGAAGGCGTTTGTAGCAGGACTGCAGTATTGCAATGTGCATGTTATTGCATATTATACTGCGGTTTATTTTCTCTCCTGCCGTGGTGTGTGTGTGTGTGTGTGTGTGTGTGCCCGGTCTTGTGACGCTGACGATTCCTCCCTCTCTTACGTCTCGTCACCCTCACTCTCCCTTGTTTCCCTCACCCCCCTGTCTCCCTCACCCCCCTGTCTCCCTCACCCCCCTTCTCTCCCCCCCGGTCTCCCGTCACCAACCGCTCACCCCCTTGTCTCCCTCACTCCCCATCTCCCTCACCCTCCCCCATCTCCTCACCCCTCACCCCTTGTCTCCCTCACCCCCCATCTCCTCACTCCTCTCTCCCCCTTGTCTCCCTTACCCCTCACCCCTCAGGGCTGCAGCGTGGCAGCTCTCTCCGTGACGGTACACCTAGTCCATTCCTCCACTTCCAGCCAGTTGACTCTTAAGCAAAGCGGTGTGACGTCCGAGTTGAACTGTAAATCTCCAAGCAGATGGCTATTAATTCCAACCAAGGGATCTGGGGGTATCGGACCGTGTTTACGACCCCCCATTTGCACCCCTAAACTTGATTAAAACCATTGCGGTGGACTCCACACGGTGGCTGTTGACTACCGGTAGCGCGTGTGCGTCCGTGTGTGTGTGTTGTGTGTGTGTGTGTGTGTGTGTGTGTGTGTTAACGTGCCAGTGATGGGAATGGCGATGCAGTAATTAGCGTTCGACCACGGCAGGTTTTTGTGCTCACAGCTTCTCGGGTGGCGAATAAAATACTGGAGGTAAAAAAAACCCCCAAAAAAAAACCCCAAACTACTCTATTTTGATTCGCCGCGCTCGATTAACTGCAGTAAATTAACTGAGAAATTGAAGTGGCCGTAATCCGTTCTTTTGCTTTATCCGGGTTAAAACCGATATATTTCATTTAACTTTTTGCTTGATAAATGACCCAAAAATATTCTAATGCATTTTCTGTGAGCACTTCTGCACTCCAACAAAACCCCGAAGAACCCGCTGCAACATCACGCTGCTTGGCCCTCATTTAATCTCGATGTAATTACGCTTTGACACGCGGGAACGTCCACCTGGGAGTGGCGGTCCACCTGTGATCTCGCTGTCGGAGTACGACACCGTGTAGCCATTAGCTCGGTGGGCTAACCGGCGGCGAGCAGTGCCGGAGGAAGGGCTCCGCTGCTCTACGGTAGCGTTGAGCATTTCTAGCAGCGAGAATGCTGTCGCTGTGCAATTCAAAAATGCTGCACTTACTTACACATACAGTATCTTCTGAAAACCTCAACACGACTACTGACTGGCCTTGCTGTGGAACAACCTGGGTCCTTATGGGTCTTATTGACACATGGACTTGAACATAAGGCGTAGACATAATTGGCCGATGCCTGTGTGTATATACAACATTCGTGTTACGATAGCCCCTAGTGCTTTTATGCAGTACAACGCAAACAAATACGTTTTTTCTTTTGACTCCCGCTGAGCCGGGGCACAAATCGATTCATTTTCTCCCGGGAAAATGTTTTATATATTTGCTTCTTTTCCTTATTAAATATTAGTATCCTAATATTCCCCGGTTCTTCCCCATTTCACATAGCAACAACCCCCCTCCCCCGAATGACCACCAGATTTGAACCAATTGAATGGAATGTGACGGTGTGGGGAGGAGGCCAACTCCGGGCGACCTCCGTGAGTTCCCGCGCCGGCCGGCGGCGCTAATGAGAGATTCCATCCCGACCGCCTCTGCCCCGCGAGACACGCACGCCTGCTATCGATCGACTGCAACATTGACATGCGGGGCGTCGCGCGGCAACCGTGGGTGGGTGGGATGATGCTGGGTTTTTTTTTTTTTTTTTTTTTTTTTTTTTTTAATCTCACTCTTTGGACTGCAGATGAAAAGGGAGTGCTGGGGTGAGACGGCATGTTTTAATGAAAAGGGGAGGGAGGGGGGAGGGAGGGAGGCGACAGCTGGGAAGAAAAGGGGAGGAGCTTCAGGGAAACGGAATGTGGCCCGCGGCGCGTGGCAGTCATACTGTTTTAGTATGGCACACACACACACACACATGCTTAAAGTGCCGCTGCATTTGACTGAACTCAAGATGGTTGAATATTCTATTTTCTATATATCAAAGCAGCTCCACTGTGTTCTCGGATGTTCTTCTTGATTGAGCCGACCGGGCCAGCATTTGAGCGGTTGTGCAGTAATGGATGTCTGCTTGGAACATGATAATGGGACCTTTCTGTTCTTCATGGCCTCCTTCATAGGTGCTAAGCGGCTACATTAGTCATCCTGAAGAGTCCTATGAAGTGTATTAATGGCGCGTGCACAACTGAAGCGCTGCTGTCCGTCACGTCCATCTCCATGGCGACTGCAGCGGGATGTTTCTTGGTCGGCGAGCGGTCTAGAGAGTCAGTGGCCTGAACATGTGATTTAGTCGCATATTATAGTCGGTCAATAAGTAAAGAAATAAAGTTAAAAAAAATACCCTTTCAAACAGTGTTTGTGTGCCACCCGCCCGTGTTGCTGCTGGCGGTGAAACCCGACATGAATAAGTTGGCCGGCCCTCACTCTCACTGTAGAATCAGCCGGAACCTGTGGATGAAGTTATTCGGTTTTGTGCTTAAAATGTATGAACATTATTTATGTTCCGCGTGCAATCTCTGCTCTTTAAACCCCTCTGCTGCACCCCCCCCCCCCCCCCCCCTCTCCTCCCTCAGTCTTCACAATCCCTCCCGCCCAAACTACTGCTACTGCCCCCCCCCCCCCCCCCCCACCCCCATCCCCAACCAAAACACTCGCCTTGTTATAGATTGTGACCGCCGGTAAGTGATGCATTATTCATTACCACGATGTCGTCAGTTGATGGATGGCTGTTTGAGAGCCCTGTCCGTTAAATAAATCAACAAATAAAAATGCAAATTCTCACATTTCCAGAGCGGGAGCCGAGCCAAAGTCCCTCCTCATTCCCCCCCCATCCCCACCCCCAACACACACACACACACACCACACACACACACACACACACACACACACACACACACACACACACACACACACACGCACCCTGCCTGCCTCCCTCTCCCTTCACGGCGCTGCACTCGCCTCCAATCTCTCCGTCACTCACGTGCACGCTCATAAATGCACATCCGCGTGCCCACAGACGCACACGCTTGCTCATAGATGCGCACGCACGCACACACACACACGCACGCAAACACCCTCGGATGCAAACCATTATTGACAGGCAGGAGGGAAGCAAACTGGGCTGGCGGATTCTTACTTAAGAATCTCGTGTCTTTGCTGGTATTTTCAACCTCCATGACCCCCCCCCCGTACACACACATACCAGATGCATCTGTGTGTGTCGAGCTGTGTGTGTGTGTGGTGGAGTTGAAATATGCACGGCCCCTTGCTCCTTTCATGTTCCTGTCCTTTCATGAAATCACGCGCTGCTGAAATGTTAACACATCAGATAACAACAAGATTATCTCCCCCTCTGAAGTCACATCTGGTGCAAGTCGCCATACCCGTTTGAAAGCCCCACGTCTGGTGTGTGTGTGTGTGTGTGTGTGTGTGTGTGTGTGTGTGTGTGTGTGTGTGTTGTCTGTATGTGCACCCGTGTGTACAGCAACTAGTGTGTGTGTGTGTGTGTGTGTGTGCGCGCACGTGCATGCCGGTGCGCGGATGCAAATCGATGCAGCTTAAAACGAGCAGAGAATTACACGCACAACATCAGTGGAGCGTGCTTTTAAAGAATTCATGTTTTGTATGTGGAGTGCTCGACGTCGAGCTGTGTACACACTGAATAATTTATCAAGGCAGCCAGACTGAAGGATTGAATCTCTATTAGCTTAATCTTCCTCGTTTTGGTTTATTTATTTCTCCCCACATTCTTCTCATTTTGGTAGAGGGGGAGAGAGAGAGAGAGAGAGAGAGAGAGAGAGAGAGAGAGGGAGAGGGAAGTGAGAGAGATATACAGTATATACCATCTCTCCCTCCACTGCCTTTCCCTCGCTAACACCTGTAAGACTCTAGGATTTGCCGCCTGCCTGCCCCAGCCGTTTCCCACTTGTTACCGCCGCATGTTAAAGTTCAGCAGACACTTTTGGCATTAAACATTGTTTTGTACTTTATGTGCAGAGGGATTTTTTTATTATTTTTTATTTTTCCCCCATTGGGAATGTGTTTTGAAGCACACTGATTATAGCGGTGAGAGTGACGCTTGGAGCGGCAGGGTTCTGTGTTGCTGCTGCTGCTGCTGCTGCTGTGTGTCAGGTTATCAGCGATGTGTTTTTGCTCTTACGTCGAGAGCGCTTCACTGGCCGCGCTTCTGTGTGATTCTCCCACCGGAACGGGTGAAAAGGCGCAAATACAGGTTTGTTTATGTTGAAGGATGTTGTAAATTGCTTCTCGACGACCGGGTTGGGGTTTCTAGCGGAGATGATGTAAAAAAAAAAAAAAAAATACATTTAAATTAAACGGTCCCTTGTAGCTCAATTGGTAGCGCAGGGCATTAACACTGCCAGCCAGGGGTCGGGGTGCGTAAGAATGTACACGCTCTAAAATGAGACATAGTTCACCATTCTAACCTCCTGCTGATTATCACGTCTGTACTTATATGATCAACCAAGAGAGAAAAAGATGTATTTTCCAAAGGGTCCTTATGGACACAGAAGTGAGTTCAGATTGGATTCGGAGGGTCGTCGACGCTGATCTCAAACATCTCTCCTGTTGACTCCGTCAGGTTGGACTCTTCTCTCCTGGAGCTGCTGGAGGTCTTCAGTCCCATCGCAGCTCCTCCTCCGCCCCGCCACCGTCCGCCGTCCGTGCAGAGGCACAACACCACCGTGCCGGCCGGTGCCCTTATTAAGCAAGGCACCGGCAGGGCGGCTTGCTGGGCCTCTCTAGGCTCCTCCTCCACCTCCTTCCACTACTCCTCCTCTGGACGCTTCGCTCAGAACCCGCAGCAGGACCTGGAGGAGAGCCAGATACTGGAGGACATCTTCTTCATTTGCTGAAGAAGATGATGATGAGCTGTGTGTGTGTGTGTGTGTTGGCTAGTACAGTGTGTGTGTGTGTGTGTGTGTGTGTGTGTGTGTGTGGGCGAGGCAATTGGAGTGGTATCAAATACTAGTTTGCTCATGTTCACCTCTAATGTCTTAACAATACTGATCACAATGTTTTTGTAATTGTTGTACCATGATTATATACTTTTTAAATTGTCTGCCACTACAATATATTGTAATATAAATAAACAGAATTCTCCAAGTGGTTTTTCTTTGTGGCTTACTCCCGTCTTATCCGTATAGGGCTGCAGCACAGCCTGTCTTGTCCTGGGCTTGTTTGCCCGAGAAGTAAATCGTGGGTGGAATCTAAGCGCTCAATAGTGTGTAATTCAGCAGTAATTGGTGGTGTCAGAACAACGACGGTATCGAACCCCACCGGCGGTTATAAAGCGGTGACGGTTGTGGTCAGTAAAACATCACTCAGGACACACGAGAGAAGAAGTATATCGTTTTCTTGTTTTGTTGTTTTTTTTTTTTTTTTTTACTCTAGAATGTGCTTTATTATTGGGCTAAGCTGAGACGCGTCATTCATTTAAAATTACAAAAAGAGTCCAGGGGACCAGAGAATGGTGCAGTCTGGGGGAGAGAGAGAGAGAGAGAAGGGAGGCGGCGGGGGGGAGATAGAGATAGGGGTGGGTGGTGGTGGTGGGCGGGGGTGAAAGCCTAAAGCCAACACCCCCCCCCCCCCCCCCCCCCCCAATTAGAAGCTGAGCTCAACAGGAACCGGGCAAAGCTCTATTATGCAACATTCATTCCCCGCCCCGTCCCACACACACACACATACACACACACACACACACACACACCACACACCACACACTCTCTGCGTGTGTGTGTGCTGAGACAGGGGAAGAGAGTTCCAGTCTGTTGTTGTTGTCGTCGTCGTCGTTGTCGTTGTTGTTGTTGAAACCATCGCTGTTGCAAAAGTAATACTCGTATCCGAAAAAACAAAAGTCGTCGAGAACAGCGTCGAAGAGATGTCCACAGAACAGATCGTTGATGAATTAGTGCAGATTTCATTGAACTAAATGCTGTTGATTTGGAGACAACAGTTGAAGATCAGAGCTCTGTCAAACAGGGACGGGGCGGGGGGGATGGGGGGGGGGGGGTTGGGGGTGGGTGGGCAGCACAAGTACAAAAGACAGAAGAAGTAACCGAAGTGGCTATCATGCAAGCAGTCAAACATTGATCTAGCATTTAATCTGGTATTTAATACCATGAGTACCGACGTGAACGTAAAAGAATACTGTGTTATTAATACATACCTGATTGAGCAATCAGCATGTCATGGAATGTTTCATCGATTTTAAAACTCGCACATGGATGTCTAAACAGGTTGTTTTTTTTGTACAATCTTTTTAGCAAAGTGAATTGGGTCGTAGGATGTCGGAAATAAAAACAGGGACATGTAATTTACAGTGTTTTAGAGGTACAGTAATTGATTGCAATAGTGTAACAGCGGTAACCTATTGTATTCAACCCCCCCCCTCGAGTGGCCGACCGGGAATGGGCGCCGCCGAAGCTAGCCAGGTCTCAAATACAAACAAGTACAACAATTTAAATAAATAACAGCAATAATAAGTAGCAGTTAAAACCATAATATATGGCAGTAACAGAGCTCTGGTCTTTAATCAAATGGCGCAAATCAATAAATAAACCAAACGTAAATTAATGGAAAGCAATAAAAATCTTGTCTTTGACATCACTTGGTCAACAGGAGTGTTATTCTCCACGAAAGACGCGCTGAAGGCCTTGGCGCACAGGAACAATAATCGTCATTATCGACAACGATGCTGGCTGTCGCACGTCGTATAAAAACTATTTGGTCACGTACCAACTCATAGAAAAATAATGCCATGTAAGCATGCATATGATATCGGACATGAGTCTTAAATAAATATCTCGACAAACTAATAGAATATATCCAAATACTTGTGTGTGTGTGTGTTTGTGTGTGTGTATATATATATATATCTCTATATATATATATATATATCTAACAAAAGAGAAAGGTGGATGCATGTCTAAGCTCTAACTGAGGTCAGTGCTCTCCCTGACTGTGTCCTGGATAAATGCCTTGCTCAGGTCCCGCAGCTGTACCGTATCCCACAGACGTCGTTCTTGTACCTGGTTTTCAACGAATATTATCATGTTTTTCATTCATATATATTTTTTTTGTTGGTTTAGTATTTAAAGTATCATTTTAATCCAGTCCCTTGTAAGATAGAAGTAAAAGTCCTATAAAATATGCAAACCTATGTACAGGAGGAAAACAGAGCAACCCAAAAAAAATGTACACTATATTCAATCGGTTTATCTATATATTTATATATATATTTATATTCAAACGTTTTGCACCATTTCTTGTTCTCGTGAACCTTTTTTTTTCTTTTTGTAACTTTTTTTTTTTCAATTTTTCGTTTGCTTTTTTAATTCTTTCTAATGTAAACAGTTGCAGCTGAAAACAGGAGCAGGCGAGGATGAACGCTGGACTCGGTCCTCTCGGCTTCCCGTCCCTCTCCAGTTGCCCACATTATGACCGACGCTGAAATGTTGGTGGCACTGAAATATATGCTGGGAGAAATTGCCTTACTGAGGCCAAATATTCATAAGTAGATACTATACAAACTTTTTCTTTTGTTTTTATTTGTTAATCGTTAAACCAAATCCTTGTCGCCATCGACAATTCTGGCCACGGATCGCCTAAACGCCTGCCAACAGAATCAGGGGAAATTAAGTGGCACAGTGGAACTAGTCGGATCTAAGGACATTTTATAGTGTTGTGTTTCATTGTTAAGAGTTGTTGCCAGAAGATGATGTTATTCTTTTTTTTTTAATTGAGCAATCTCTCACATTACCCATCCGATAAATTTCAAATGAAATGCCTCGCTTTAACCTCGAGCAAAACGACTTGGAAATGAATCGGTTTGTGTGTGTGTGTGTGTGTGTGTGTGTGTGCGCTGTGTGTGTTGTGTGTGTGTGTACGTGTGGATGTTTCTCATCTCTCTCCTCTCCCGCCAAATTAAAGCGTTCCTTCATGCTAGGTACAGGCTTCTCCTTAAAATGTCATGGCGTTCCGGTGGCCTACATAACGAGATGTTTTTTTTTTTCTTCTTTTCTTCCCGGGATGTGTGTGGCGTGTATCGGCCTTGTTGATTTAGGAAGGTAAATGTTAACATTATTCAATCTGCTCGAGAAAGGTTAGACGTAGACACTAGGGAAATGGAACAATAAGCAGTTAACGGTTAAATTTGGAATGGCGGCCAAAAGAAGCAGAGTGTCATACCTCCTTATAAATATTTATGAGGCAATCTCGACCATTCCTATCTGTGTCGAGTACAGAGGCCAATAAAACCGAGTCCCCTGACCTTTTACAGGTATATCCAAAGTGTTCATGCCATTTACAATAATATGAGAAACTTTGCGCTGAATCAATATAACACCGGCCAGCGTCATATAGAGCTTGTGTGATTTTTTATATGCTTATTGCTTCATTTTCATAGATTTTTGTAAGATTTAATCCTATGAACGTATGGGTAAGGCAATATTACAAAAAAGAATGTATCCCTAAACTTTATAGATAAGCGTTATAGAGCCATACGTTAACTGCAAGACGGGAAATCATCCTCAAGGTGATTTTTTCTTTTGTGTTCAATAGAAAAGCCAGCCTTTTGAATTCAGCCTTAAGTTCCTATTTTTTTTTTTGTTCGACAGCCAGAGTATGAAGCACAGGTGATGCAGCGAAGACGAGTAATGACGTCGTCGTCGTGACGATCCAGACATCTGTTGTATTTTTTCGATAACCTAAATGCTGGCGGGGCGGTCAGAAGAGACCCGGAGGTCTCAGTGCGTCTCTCCCGCGGGGGGCCTCGCCACCTTATGTTGTGAACGCAACACAATGCACCGCGAGCCGCAGACAGACAGACAGACAGACAGACAGGTGGTGGCGGCAGCAGGTGCTGCTGCCACCACCCAGGTGTCCATAAGGGTACTTTAATAGCCTGCATTAATTCCTCCCGTGTGGCGTCCCGTGGGTTTACATTAATACGAGATGCTGATATATCTTTTTTTTTTTCTTCTTCTTCTTATCCAGAGACACCAATGAACCGAGTCAGGGTTTTTTTTTGTTCTGTGTGTGCGTGTGTGGCTGCGTCTGTATGTATGTGTGTATGTGTGTGTGTGTGTGTGTGTAAAAGTCTGTTCAAATCCAAAGACTTGCATGCATGCACGGTGATGCTCTCCAGAAGACGGCTAACAGGTGATATGGGGCGTTGCTGTGGGAGGGGGTGGGGGGGTGGGGGGGGGGTTTGACATCATAATAGCGTGTTGGCTGCTTGGAGTTGGAGTTTGGGTTTGGGTTTGGGGTCTGACTTGAGAGCACAGTGCTGGATGGCGAATACTGCAGGTGGCAAGGCACACCTGGACGTGGTGGCAGCCGGTATGCTACATGCATTTTACTGAATGCAGAAAGAGAGCAAAGGGGGGGGGGGAGGCGGGGGCAAGGGGCGGGGGCGGGGGGCGGGGCCGAGGGTGTGAGACTCATTCGTTTTGGTTCAAGTTTTCAAAGAGACGTGTGCATGTTGTGTTGTACGTTATGTGCAATAGGTTTGTGTGTGTGTGTGTGTGTGTGTGTGTGTTGGTTAGTGTATGTGCGTCTCTGCGTGTGTTTATGCATTGGCATTGCATTGTTGTGTGTGTGTGTGTGTGTGTGTGTGTGTGTGTGTGTGTGTGTGTGTGTGTGTGTGTGTGTGTGTGTGTGTGTGTGTGTGTGTGTGTGTGTCTACGTGCACGGATGCACGTGCACGTGTGACGCTCAAAAGATATGTTTGGAATAGAGTCGAAGATAATTGTCCTTGTCGTCCAAAGTTATTTAGCCTGATTCTCTTAAAGCCTGCTACTGAAATGTGGCTTTTTGCATTTTTCAGATACTATTTACACCATATGCGTATATTTACACAGAGACACATCTATATTCAGCACTATATGATGTGTCAGCATATAGGTAATCAGACATAGGAATGGCTGCAGTTTTGGGAGCTGCCAGATTTCTTCCCAAGCAGAGCAATGTGTCTAACTCCAGCTAAACTCTACAAAAACATTACAGCAACATCGTCAGTAGCCGTCCTATATACAGACACACACATATATAAAATATGTGCATATAAATACATATATTTGTTTTTGATTAATATCTATTTATCCATATATACTGTATATATGAATACATTTGCTTGAATGCTTGGTATATATATGTACTGCAAATATAAACAAGTTCATATATCTCAAAGGTATCGGATGTTTCTTATCGTAACTATGAGGTTAGGATGTCAAGATATAAAAGGTAAGGCTGTGATATGTGAGCAGCCCCTCCCCATGCACTCTCCATCCCACCCCAGACAAAAAGAAATGAGGAGAGAAAAAAAATAAAATAAAAACTTTTTTTTTCTTTTAAGTAATTGTAAACTAGCGAAGTGAGCGACCCCATTTGTCATCTGAAATAGTTTTGCCTGTATTCAAAAAGCATATCAGCAATATATATGTACATATACATATGTTGTATATATATATATATTCGAAATGTACATGTCTTTTTATCGGCAACTCCTTAGCCAGGTAACGCTGATTGAAAGAGATGCACTGGTCCGAGTATATTAGGTCTACACGTCCTCAGCAATACAAATGTTTGGTCTTTTGGTCCCTAAAACAACTAAGGAATGACAGGTAAGACTCCCTGGAGACCGTTGCTATAGCTCTCCTTGGCAACAGTATCCCCTGGAAACGGACAGGCACTCCGAGCTAAACATGGCCATCCCAAATTGAAGCCAATTTGTGTCCTGAAAATATCACATTCCCTTAAGTTCTCTCTCTCTCTCTCTCTCTCGCTCGCGCTCTCGCGCTCTCTCTTCAAAAAAATGTGTCCTTTTTCGCATTTCAAAGTCTGGAGAAAAAAAATTGGTCTTCCGAAAGCAAATTGCCTCATGTTTGACCCACCGTAAAGAAAGATCTCCGAGGGCAATCCACAGATCTTTTTTTCAATCTTTTTTTGTCTTTTTTTTCCGTTTTTTCCTTTTTTTTTTTCCAAGAGTTTGTTTTGTTCAGGTTGGACATGGCGTCCGTGTTTCCAGAAATAGTTCAGTGGTCGTTGGTCGTTTTGGAGGGTTTCTGAATTACTCTTTTACTTCTTCTTCTTCTTCTTCGTCTTCTTCATCTTCTTCTTTGCAGTTTGACTAAACAGCAACACCGTTCCTGGTCCGGAAAAAAGCGAATGTGTCACTCAAGTTGGGTACGGAATACGGAGAGAGTTGTGTAAGGGTGTGCAGGGAGGGAGGGGGGGAGGGCGAGGGGGGAGGGGAGGGAGGGGAGGGGGGAGGGGGGGAGGTCCTGGGGGGCGGGCCAGTCTGGTACAAATGCAAAGTCTTTCTCAGTTAGTTCCAAAGGGTTCGATATATCCAGCAAGCTTCTTACTTCACTTGGTCGTCACTCTCTCTCTCTCTCACACTCATTCTCTCTCTCGCTCGCTCTCTCGCTCTCTCCTTTTATTCTGAAGTAGTCTCAGTGGTCCATTGGTGGAGTTTGCACTCGATGACAAATAGCAAGTAGTCAAACATGTTGGTCCAGCTCTCCATCACCTAGAGGGAGTCAAGAGAGACACACACTATTACCACACATTAAAAGTTATAATTACAAATGGTCACAATCGACCAAAAAATATAATTAATTGTACAATTAAATGTGTCGTTTTCTATATAATACATATATAAATAATACACAATATAGGCCCTAAATAATACACAAATGAATAATATAGTATCATAAAAAATACACATACAAATATGTACTCAGTTTGTATTATACATTAAATTCAAAATGATATGTTTTCTTCTCATTGTAAGTATCTGAGGTGGGAATAAGGAGTTGTGGAAGTGAGGATGGTGAGAGATGATTTTTGCACAGACACCAACACACCGGGGTGCACATCCATACCGCGACTGCTGCCCCGGCTTTTTGAACCAAATGGTGTCGTAAAAAAAAAAAAACCCAAGTCATAAAACTACATCAATAAACGCCGGAGTTTAAGAGCGCTACCATAACGGCAAGAGGAGTCCTTGTAAATAGAAACGTTATGTAGGACTCTTAAACACCTTTAAAACCTTTCAAGTCGGACGCTCTTCTACGCAGGCGCTGTAAACGCTAACTCTGTGCTGTAATATCACGTTACGTAATACTCCTTTAGGGGGGGGGGGGGGGGGAAAGCACATTTTACGAAGCCCACATATATGTACGGCGATGTTAATACTCTCTTGTTATGCTCATTCGATTTCGTCGTCATTTTCGTTCAATTTCGTCGAATGAAAAATAGTTTTGTCTATTTTCGGGAGACGCGCCAAACAGAAAAAATCCCTCCGAGTGGAAAAAAGGAAAAGAAATCCCAATAACATTGAAGGTGATTGGAGGTGTCACATTGAATTGGAGTCGCATATTTGTGACGCGTTGTTGCCCATTAGCTGGCGGATGGTCGCGGCCTCCCCTCCTGAGCGCCGCCATCCGCATCCCATTCTCCTCCTCCGCATGCCGACGGCCGGCGACGACGACGGCGGCGGCGGCGGCGGCGGCGTATCACTATCATGCATCAGTTAGTTTGTGAGTGGGTGATAAGTTGCCGGTGAATGAAGTCATCAGTGGTGAATGAGCAGCAGCGGTGGCTAAACTCTCCATCACGCAGATGAAGGGAGGAGACAACAGGGAGGAGAGCGACGCCGCGCCAATACCTGCCTCTGGGCTAATAAATGTCTGTTGAATGCAATTTCTTGTCGCCGCTGTGCCAAACACAACACACACACACACGCATGCACACACACACACACACACGCACACACACACACACACACACACACGCACACACTCAGCCGTGTCCCCGACGTGCGGTGAGCTACGCATGTTTTAGAAACGGTATGCATGGGAGCAATGCATGGTTTTATATGCAGTGTATATTATACTCTCGTAGTACATGTGAGGAATGCATGTTTTATATTATGCAGTATATATAATCTACTCTGTGGTACATGTGAGGAAAGCGTGTTTTATATGCAGCATATGATATACTCTGTAGTACATGTGAAGAATGCATGTTTTATATATAATATACTGTACTCTGTAGTACATGTGAGGAATGCATGTTTTGTATGCAGTGTATATACTCTGTAGTACATGTGAGGAATGCATGTTTTGTATGCAGTGTATATACTCTGTAGTACATGTGAGGAATGCATGTTTTGTATGCAGTGTATATACTCTGTAGTACATGTGAGGAATGCAGGTTTTATATGCAGTAGTATATGGAATCATTTTAAACATCTGTAGTATAATGTGAGGAATGCATGTTTTATATGCACTGTAGTACATGTGAGGAATGCATGTTTTGTATGCAGTGTATATACTCTGTAGTACATGTGAGGAATGCATGTTTTATAATGCAGTTGTATAATACTCTGTAGTACATGTGAGGAATGCATGTTTTGTATGCAGTGTATATACTCTGTAGTACATGTGAGGAATGCATGTTTTGTATGCAGTGTATATACTCTGTAGTACATGTGAGGAATGCATGTTTTATATTATGCAGTATATATAATATACTCTGTAGTACATGTGAGGAAAGCATGTTTTATATGCAGCAAATGATATACTCTGTAGTACATGTGAAGAATGCATGTTTTATATATAATATACTGTACTCTGTAGTACATGTGAGGAATGCATGTTTTGTATGCAGTGTATAATATACTCTGTAGTGCATGTGGGGAATGCATGTTTTATATGCAGTAGGCTATATAATATACTCTCTAGTACATGTTTTGTATGCAGTATATATACTCTCTAGTACATGTGAGGAATGCATGTTTTATATGCAGTATATATAATATATAGTACATGTGAGGCATGCATCTTTTATAAACTTTAAATATATATAATGCACATGTGAGCTATGCATTTCCATGATGATATGGTGGCTGGGTATATACGGTTCAAAGGGTACTGGGTTGGATTCCCCAATGCCTCCCCAGTGGCTGAGCGAGACAATAACCTATCCTATACCCTTGACGACATGCACCTTAATTCACTGTAAGTCGCTTTGGATGAAGAGAATGTTGAATTGTAATTGTGTCTGTTTCATTTACACACCCGCGTGTGTGGAAGTGGGCCAGTCATCTCCCGCTCCTATTCCAACCGCTAACCGGTCTGCCTGCTAAAGGGATGAAGAACTGAAGCCGTACTCAGCAATGCAGCAGCACGGTTTCCTCGTCTGCATTGGGAGGCGCTCGGCGTCCCCATAGAGGGAGCAGCCTGTTCAGAAGCCTGTATTACAATGCTTTTCAAAAGGGTGGTTATTAAGTTTCCTGATCCAGTAGGCCTAAATGTCATTAAAGTTGTATTGCATATTGTCCTCTCGCTGGGACCTGACACAATAATGAATTTCATAAGTGGCAAATCAAATTCCATAAAAAAAAAACCCCAATAAAAAACTCCCCTGACGCCCTTGAACCCGTACACACTTGGCACCGGTTAACCAAACTACTTTTTATCAAACCATTTGTCAGTTTATAAGTGACTGGAAATGTTTTGGGGCGTAAAACACACACACACACACACACACACACACACACACACACACACACACACACACACACACACACACACACACACACACACACACACACACACACACACACACACACACATACTGTACACACACAGACAGACACAGACACAGACACAATGAAACCATGTCAGTTCGTAGTCACGGTAACAAGGGTTTGAAATCATGCACACGCCTCAACTGAAGTTGACATGGAAATGGAGGGGGGGGGGGCGGGGCGGGGGCGGGGGATTATCAAAGTGTGGCACAAGGTCTGACCTGTGTCGCTTCTGCCCCTCTCCCCCCCCCTCCGCACCTCACCCGCCCAGGGCAAGGGGGAGCTGCTGCTGGGAGGGGCATCAGGGAAGGGGGGCGGGGCTAGTAGGGCCGGTTGGCGTCCTTGGGCCGCTTGAGCTGAACCTTGAGCCTCTTCATTCCGATCTGGAAGCCGTTCATGGACTGGATGGCCGCCTGCGCGCTGCCGGGGTTGTCGAAGCTCACGAACCCTGCAGGGTGGGGGAGGGGGGGGGGGGGGAGGGAGGGAGAGGAAACACACGTGGTGAGATGGAGACGAAAACATCCGTTAAAACCATTAAGTGAGTGAAACAATTGCAGGCAAAATGCGATGTCTCACAACGCGGTCAATCGACGGTTAAAATACGAAATAGGAATTATAAATAAAAAAAATTCAATCACAAAATATCAATCACATAAACGATATTGGTAATATTGATTAACGATGTATTACAAAATATTATTATTCCAAAAGAATACGATCATTCATGACTCGTCTGGAATCAAAGAGCTTCAACACGGTGACTGTCCTTCAGTGGTTTTACAGAACAAGACACAAACAAACACGACATTTCCAACACAGCGGCGGGAACTCCGACGGCTTTCATCACAACACAGACACCCGTTCCTCTGGGGGCCCCCCCCAGCTTTTAACAAGAGACCTGTGGGGTTAATTCATGCGCAGATTAAAGTTAAGCTAGCTGCGGTGAAGAAGGTGATTAGTGATTAGAGGAAGCAGGAGGAATAATACGAAGATTAAATAAATAAAAAAAGAGAGGAAGAAGAAGAGTAAATAATCTCTTGGTTTTATTTGTTTTTACCCACCAAAGCATTTACTTTGGTTTGTCGCCCGATCCACAAACACTTTGGAGGAGATGACATTACCGAAAGGAAGGAACATCTGCATCAGCTCTCCATCCCCAAACTCCTGGGGAAGGTGGTAGATGAACAGATTGCAGCCTTCCGGCCCTGACACACAGAGGAAGACACAACAGAGGGAGGACAGGGAGAGAGAGAGAGAGAGGCAGAGAGACACAGAGAGACACACACACAGAGAGAGAGAGAGAGAGAGAGAGAGAGAGAGAGTAGCAGAGGGTTAGTAGCTGCAGCGAGGAGAGAGAGAAAGAGAGAGAGAGAGAGGAAGAAAGGAGGTGGCTGTGAGAGGAGGTGAAGAATGAGAGTATAAAAAAGGAGACAGATGTATTAAAAACTAGAAGGAAGGAAAGGAAACGACGGCAGAGGACACGCCGGAATTAAAATGACCTCGAGGATGTCGTGAGTAGAAGACGGAGGAAAAAAAGCGTCGCACAAAAAAAAGGGGAATTTCACCTGAAATTAAACGATGAACATTCCCAGAATTAACTCGACGACAATAATTATCAAGACGGAACATAATAAATTACAATTGTTGTCGGTCGAAATGCCGAAGTCGTTCCAATATATCCGTGACAGCAGCACGTGTGTTTTAATGGTCATGAGTGGTGAGCGGTGAATTTATTTCCATCTCACTCACTTGAAGGCAGAGGAATAAGAAATACTAGACAAGGGCAGCGAAAAATGACTTCTTTTTCTTCCAGCTGTGCCCTGTGCGACCACCGGGGGGCAGTAACACCCCAAGCACAGACCCAGACAGTCCAGGGTCACTGAGTTCCTTTAGGCATCGCTGGAGTTGGAGTCTCCAGTAGTTTTTTTTTTTATGAAACACTCTGGAGATGCCTATACAAAGTGTTGATAAGAGTGCAAAATACAAGCTGATTTATTTGCTACTTGCTTTTCATTCTTTCTCCCTCTCTCTCTCTCTCTCTCTCTCTCTCTCTCTCTCTCTCTCTCTCTCTCTCTCTCTCTCTCTGAGTAGTTTGTGCGACGCCGCCAAACACCAAAAGGGATTGCTCAGCTTCATTTCGCTGTTTGCTCTCGGCCAATGGGAGGAGAGACGCCAGGCACCCGCCCGGGTTGTGGGATAAGAGGGACCGTTTAAACTTCGTCAAACTTTATCAAGTGCCACCTCCTTCTGTCATTGCGGCGCCTATATGACTGCAACACACATCTGTTAGGATCTGTGTTGTGTGTGTGTGTGTGTGTGTGTGTGTGTGTGTGTGTGTGCGTATGTGCATGCATGTGTTTGTATAGGGATGTATGTTTGTGGATTTGTGTGTGTGTGTGTGTGTGTGTGTGTGTGTACCTTCTCTCTGCTGCTGGGGGATGATAGGTGCTGGCTGAGGGAAGGCCTGGCTGATCTGACCGTATGCAGCGGGATAGGCTGCTGAGACACACACACACACACACGCACACGGATCAGATAACGCTCTGGGCTACGGAGCGCGCACACACACACACACACACACACACGCACAGCACACATGCACACAGACACACATGCACACACACACACACGTGCACTGCACACAGATACGCCAGGCCATCGATCAGATAAGATGAAAAATAGAGTTTGCGTGTTTCTTACGCTGAGACCCATACACACACACACAGGTGGACACAAAAACACACACACACACACACACACACGCGCGCGTGTGGACACACACACACACACACACACACCCGGTGCTCCTATGTGACAGACAGACCTGCATACTGCTGGACTCCTGTGTACGCCTGCTGGAGAGGATCGGCTGCAGTGGGACTCTGGGCTGCAGAGAGAGAGAGAGAGAGAGAGAGAGAGAGAGAGGAGAGAGAGAGAGAGAGAGGGGGGTGGGGAGGGAGAGAGAGAGAGAGGGACAGAGGGATGGAGATGAGAGAAGAGAGAGAGAGAGAGAGACGAAGAAGGAGGAGAGAGAGAGAGAGGACAGAGGGAGAGAGCAGAGCGAGGAGAGGAGAGAGAGGGACAGAGAGGAGAGCGGACAGCAGAGAGGAAAGAGGGAGAGGAGAGAGAGAGAAACGAGCACAGAGCCAACAGAGAGAATGTAGGCAATGGGGGAGGATATGGAGGGAGGGACACAGGGGGAGGGATGGAGGGAGGGAGGGAGGGACACAGGGGGAGGGAGGGAGGGAGGGGGAGAGAGGCGATGGAAAGACGAATAGACAGGAGGGGGAAGCAAAAAGGTTAGCGACAGTGCTGTGTCAACTGGCCCTGCAGGGACACAGCCCTCCCTCCCTCCCTCCCCCCCCCCCCCTCCCCCCTCCCTCCCTCCCTCTCTCCCTCTCTCCTCCTCTCTCTCCCTCCTTCCCTCTATCCTCACTCCCACTCTCTCTCTAGCTCCCTTCATCTCAAGATTCAAGAGTCAAGATACAAAACATAGGAAACAAAATAATAATCGTAGCAAATAAAATTTAATCGTCAATATTGGCCTAATCCAAATGTAAATGTATATACAGGAGACAGTGAAAAGTAAGACTAGAAGAATATTATGAGGAATATTAAAAATAATATAGAATACTATCATATTATATCATTCGGTAATGGCTGGGAAAGGGTTATCAAACTGTTTCCTGGGACCAGGCCATAGAACTTTCTTTCTCCATGAACATTATTAACACTCTACACGCTCCAGCGACGTTCGTCCCACGCCGGTGACCTCGGTGGTGACACACCGAGGCACGAGCGCGGCCGCAGCGAGCTGGGGGTCCGGCACCTGGGAGAGAGATGAGAGGGGAGAGGAGGGGGGGGTGGAAGGGAGAGAAATGAAGAGAGAGAAGCGAGAGTGAGTGAGAGAGAAAGAGAGTAAAGGAGGGAGATAAAGAGATAGTAAGGAGAGAGAGTGTTAATAATGTTCATGGGGAAAGAAGGATATCTAAAAATAGTATAATAATATAGAATACTATCATATTATATCATTCGGTAATGGCTGGGAAAGGGTTATCAAACTGTTTCCTGGGACCAGGCCATAGAACTTTCTTTCTCCATGAACATTATTAACACTCTCTCTCCTTCCATCTCTTTATCTCCCTCCTTTACTTCTCTCTCTTCGTTTCTCTCCCTTCCACCCCCCCTCTCTCTCTCTCTCTCTCTCTCTCACCACCTGTACTGGTTCTACCTGCATTTTTTTTGTACTTTACTCTTTCGTACTATCGTTGTAAATGTGCACCATTAAAAACACAACCCATGACTCACACGT
>PIJE02001409.1:131244-135276 GCA_002895965.2 Coryphaenoides rupestris
CAGGTGTGGGGGGCGGGACTAGTTCTTATTCGACGTCTACTCCGGCGTTAGTCCCCTCCTACCGGGGTAAGGATGAATCCCATTGGTGAAGACGGCCTCGCCAAGGGGGCTGCCCATTGGCCTGCTGCGGTGCCAGTCCGGTGAAGCCGTTCACGGTGATGGGGGAGGGGATGCTGGTCACTGTGGGGGCGCTGATACCAGGTGGGGTACTGCCTCCTGTTACACACACACACACACACACACGCACGCACGCATGCACACACACACACCGCCACGACACACACACACACACACACACACAGAACATAATCAGACAAGGGGATCACTGGGAGTTTACACAGAAAGTTTTGCGATTCTGCAGTCGCCACGGCGATGGTTTTAAATGTCAGAGGGGCTGCACCAGTGGAGCAGGCGGGGGGCTAAATGTCAGGCCAGTATATGGTTCCTGCATCATCCCCACCGCAAGGTTTTAGACACATCACACGGAGCAGAGGGAATGCTTTCTGACATTGGAATAAGAGGGGAGAGGGGGGGTTGCAATGGCATTCAGCGTTCATTGCTCATGCTACGATGCTACGACGCTATGACGCTACGACGCTACCGTGCTACCATGCTAGGATCCATCCGTCGTCTAGCGCCCCGCTCGACAACAACACCCACCGGTGAAATATATATTTTATTCACATGCCCCCGCCCCAAACCCCCCTCTCCCCTCCTCCCCCCGACCCATCTATCTTCTCCTGACCTCCGATTCTTTCCACTCTCCCATGCTGCGACCTTCGACCCATGATCCCCCCCCGCCCCCCCCTCCCCCCTCCTCCCCTCCTCCCTCCTCGTCCCTGCGCAGCTGTGTCACCTGACGTGGGGGTCATGGGCCCGCCGGGGATGCCGTTGATGGTGGCCATGTGCTGCATCTGGGCGGCGGCGGCGAAGGCGGCCATGGGGCTGAGGTAGCCGCCCTGGCCCACGGACGCCATCAGCGCCGCCTGCTGCTGCACCTGCATGACCGGGGGGAGGGGGAGGGGGAGGGGTGGGTGGGGTTGGCGGGGGTTGGAGGCAGAGTTGGGGGGCGGAGTTTGGCGGGAGGACGGCAAACAACAACATCGATGGAGGAAAGTGATGGAAGGGACGGAGAGAGAGAGAGAGAGAGAGAGAGAGAGAAGAGAGAGAGGGGAGAGAGTCTTTTAAAAACACGTCGCCTGCGTAATTTGCACTTATATTACGTCGGACATCTCCTGGCGCTGGTTTAGCGTGGGGGGGGGGGGGCGTGGGGGGTTAGGGGGTCCGTGATTGGCCGAGGGGGCCGCCTCTTGGTTATCTTCATCAACATTCCCCCCCCCCCGTTAACGCGTGCTCTCGCGGCGGTCGAGGCAACTGCTCCTTAATTGAGATCTTTCGGAGTACATGAATAAATGAGCAGGCGGGACAGGGGCGCGTTTGCCCGGGCGCCTTGCCTGGGCGTAGGCTCCATACGCTCCGAACTGCAGAGCCATGGGGTTGAAGATGCCCATCTGACCGGCCATCTGCTGCATGCGGCGAATGGTGCGTTCCTTATCCGTGTCGGCGAACTTCACCACCAGACTGGACGACGCCCCCTGCACGCACGCACACACACACACACACACACGAGCACGCACACACACACACACGCATACACACACACACAAAAACAAAAACAAATCAACATTAGGACTTGGGACAGAAAAATGCAATATAACTAATGTACACTTACGGCTATGTTGCTCACACACACACACGCGCACACACACACACACGCGCACACGCACGCACGCACATGCACGCACACACACACACACTGTACTCACCGGCATGGTCTGGCTGCCGTGTAGTGCACTGATGGCTGCCTGAGCTTCGGCATGGGACGAATATTTGACAAACGCGCAGCCTGAGAGGAGAGAGGAGGAGAGAGGAGGAGAGAGGAGGAGAGGGGAGGAGAGAGGAGAGAGGAGGAGAGAGGAGGAGAGAGGAGAGAGGAGGAGAGAGGAGGAGAGAGGAGGAGAGAGGAGGAGAGAGGAGGAGAGAGGAGCAGAGAGGGAAGAGAGAGGAGGAAGAGAGGAAGAGAGATGAGGAGAGGGGAGGAAAGAGGAAGAGAGAGTAGGAGAGAGGAGCAGAGAGGAAGAGTGGAGGAGAGAGGAGGAGAGAGGAGGAGAGAGGAGAGAGGAGGAGAGGGGAGGAGAGAGGAGGAGAGGGAAGGAGAGATGAGAGTGGAGGAGAGAGGAGGAGAGAGGAGAGAGGAGGAGAGGGAGCGAGAGGAGGAGGAGAGAGGAGGAAAGAGGAGGAGAGAGGAGCAGAGAGGAAGAGAGAGGAGGAGAGAGAAGAGAGATGAGGAGAGGGGAGGAAAGAGGAAGAGAGAGGAGGAGAGAGGAGCAGAGAGGAAGAGTGGAGGAGAGAGGAGGAGAGAGGAGAGAGGAGGAGAGAGGAGGAGAGAGGAGCAGAGAGGAGGAGAGAGGAGGAGAGAGGAGGAGAGGGGAGGAGAGAGGAGGAGAGAGGAGGAGAGAGGAGGAGAGAGGAGAGAGGGGAAGAGGAGGAGAGAGGAGGAGAGGGGAGGAGAGGGGAGGAGAGAGGATGAGAGAGCAAGCGAGAGGAGGAAAGAGGAAGAGAGAGGAGCAGAGAGGAGAGAGGAGGAGAGAGGAGGAGAGAGGAGAGATATCAAAGACATGTCCTGTGTAACAAAGAAACTGTGATTGCAGCGTCATTGCAAAACATTGCCACTCTCATTTGGTGTGTGTGTGTGTGTGTGTGTGTGTGTGTGTGTGTGTGTGTGTGTGTGTGTGTGTTGCATGGCTTGGCTTTTTTTTTTATAGAGTTTGTCAGTGCGGTGTGGGGGGGGGAGAAGCGAAATTTTCATTTTGTGCAAAGCTTATTCTATTCAACACTGGTCATAGACGCAAGAGAGAGATGAGAGGAGAGAGAGAGACGAGAAGAAGATGAGAGAGATGCGAGAAGAGAGAGAATGAGATTAGAGAGCGGATGTAGAGAGAGGAGAGGAGAGTGGGGCAGTGAGAAGACAGAGGAGAGAGAGATGAGAGAAAGATGAGACGAGAGAGAGGAATGCGAGAGAGAGGAGAGAGGAAGAGGAATGAGGAGATGAGAGATAGAGAGAGAGAGAGATGAAGATGGAGAGAGAGAGAGAAGAGAGAGAGAGAGAAGGAACGAAGAGAGCAGAGAGGCGAGGAAAGCAGACTTTTTGAATAAACCCGTCCAACACTCTAAGCCAAACTTCTTTACATCAAATCAGGTGGGTGGGGCGGTGGTAAAAGTTTCCTTTGTAAAACAACTGGTCAAAGTACTGCTACACAACACACACACACTATCACACACACGCACACACACACACACACACTCGCGCACCACACACACACACACACACCACACAACAACACTACGCACACACTATGTGTTCTTGCTGCTAAAGTTCGATCAGAGGGCTTAACAGCCAATCAAATGGGTGAAGGGTGCTAACTAAAGGCCTGATGAACAGAAGAGCCTGATGGCCCCCCTGTACCTTGTGAAGCTGCATTAGGGAGCTCCGTCAGCTAAGTGGCATGGGGGGGGGGGGGCGGTGGGTTGGAGCCGATGGGGGCGGGGCTTTGATCGACCTCACTGCTCCGCAACAGGGAGAGAGCTCGCCATCGCTAGAGACGCGCACACCATTTTGAGCCATTGTGGCCAATTTTTTGGAAGCCTCTTCATGCAGAAGATAAACCAAACGTGTGTGTGTCGTGTGTGTGTGTGTGTGCGTGTTGTGTGTGTGTGTGTGTGCGTGTGTTCTGTCATGTGTGTCACTGTGTCATGTGTGTCACGTGTGTCATGTGTGTCATGTGTGTCGCGACACTCAGCATGTTAGCGAGCGACGGTACCATGATGATTGATAGATGATAAGAAGATAGGGATGATACGATGACGAACATTATCTCTCTTAGTCGCACAACAATAGAGAGCACTTGGTCGCCGAATGTCTGAGGGAAGCGGTTGAACTCTTGACGCTAGGACAAGTCACATGACAAACAT
>PIJE02001410.1:0-7500 GCA_002895965.2 Coryphaenoides rupestris
TGTATGTTACGCCTTCGTTTGTTCTAATTTATAATTGTACTGTAATTCACTATATGGTGTAAAAGATGTTGCTTTGTGAACTTGATGTAACTCACCTATCTATGCTATGTTTGGTCACTAGGGGTTCATAGGGGTCACTAGGGGTTCATAGGGGTCACTAGGGGTTCATAGGGGTCACTAGGGGTTCATAGGGGTCACCAGGGGTTCATAGGGGTCACTAGGGGTTCATAGGGGTCACCAGGGGTTCATAGGGGTCACTAGGGGTTCATAGGGGTCACCAGGGGTTCATAGGGGTCACTAGGGGTTCATAGGGGTCACTAGGGGTTCATAGGGGTCACTAGGGTTCATAGGGGTCACTAGGGGTTCATAGGGGTCACTAGGGGTTCATAGGGGTCACTAGGGGTTCATAGGGGTCACTAGGGGTTCATAGGGGTCACTAGGGGTTCATAGGGGTCACTAGGGGTTCATAGGGGTCACTAGGGGTTCATAGGGGTCACTAGGGGTTCATAGGGGTCACTAGGGGTTCATAGGGGTCACTAGGGGTTCATAGGGGTCACTAGGGGTTCATAGGGGTCACTAGGGGTTCATAGGGGTCACTAGGGGTTCATAGGGGTCACTAGGGGTTCATAGGGGTCACTAGGGGTTCATAGGGGTCACTCTTTTGATTCTGCTTTCTGTCTGTTTTCAGTCTCACCCTCGTTCAAGTCAATAAACGTGTGGATAAACACATTAACGTCTTCAGAGTTTTGAAGAGAGGAAGGTGTTTAACTTACTGCTTCATATATTAGGTACAATATATTATTATCCCCATGGTTACGACCCAAATCGTGGTGTTTTAAGTGTCCGAACGGCTTTATTAACAACTTTCGGATGAAGCTATGATTATATGACAGCATAATCAATAAGCAGTGTTAAGAAAAAACTGTTAATTATATTGTTTTCCTGTTTTGAATATTTAGTTTTGAATATTCTGCACTGCCAGACCCGGGCCTGTTTGACTCATACTGGTCCAGTGGTGGTTCTGGTCGCCTCGGGGGGTCTCGTGGAAATGGAGATGTTTGAGATGTTTGCTGCCGTCGCAGATGGTTTTAACGACACTTTTGTTCGCCGTTTTGTGTTTTACTTCAGATTTACTATGCATGTATGCAGAAACGGAAGTAAAGCGGCGAAGCGGCTCTCGGCCCCGACGTGTCGGTAAATACGAGTCTCGCGGTTTTATAGATTAAGAACTTTTTGACTGAAAGTTCAGCGCGACGGGAACGGCGTTGTGTTTGATTTGTGCGGCGCATTCCTCAATAAACTGTTCTGTTTGCATAAACTGTTGTCCGATCCGTTCGTTTGTTGTATGCTTTTTGAAAGCTTATCCCGTCAGATGGAGTCAGTGTGCTTGGCCCACAGGGGAGTTTACAGAACATTCAATATTGATATAGCCCTTTCATAGTGTGTGTGTGTGTGTGTGTGTGTGTCTGTGTGTGTGTGTGTGTGATAACTGCTGAAGGCCTCTTGTTCACCATCAGCTTCACTACGTGTCCTGTCTTCTTCCTGCAGAGGCAGTCAAAGTGCAGCTTGACACGAGCGCAGTTTTCCTCGTTCTCCGGCATTTGTACGCCTTTCCGGACGGGACGGACGGCCGTGGCGAGAAAATGGAGACCGCGGTTGAAAGAGATGCAGGGACCACCGAACACCGAGCACAGGACCGCAGGGTGGGACTCGAACCCTGAACCCAGGCTGTGGCCTGACGTGGCGAGGCGAGGCGTACCGCTGCCTTGGCGCCGGTTGCCTTCCTGTTTCGTGAACGTGGTTGTTGTGTGTTACAGGTGGGGGGGGGCGCGCTAACCCAATCTCGGAGCCTCGGTGTCTTCCCACGCCTGACAGGAATAGCTGCTGAGCCCCGCTAGCTGGGCTTGAATGAACCCAATTGAAAATAAATGCACTTAAAAGCGCCCCCCAATTTTTCCCGGCGGGTAATTTACTTCCAAATATGGCCTCGCGCGTCCTTTCACCTCAGCCAATCAGAGCGAGGCTCTTTCTCCTCGGTCGTCGCTCTTGCCGTATCCGGTCCGGTGTACAGCGAAAAAACATATGAAATTACCTCCGTCTGTGCAGATTTCTGCTCATTTCTGTGATCGCTCGGTAGATTGGGCGGCGCTCCTCTCAAACGGGATGGAGGCCAGACGGCGATACGCTGCCGAGATTAAGATTCTCTCGGAATTCTCGCGACCTCGTATCGGAGCCTGTTTGCACGCTGCCGTCTCGGACACATTCCTGAGAACGGCACTTACCTTCATCTTCGTCTAATCTTCGTCTTGTCCTGGACCTCGTACCTCGTACCTCGAACCTCGCTCCGCCCCCCAAAGTTACAATCTTGCAACTTTAGATTTATTTCCTCTACAAAGAGCTGTCAATTGTTTCTGTATTCTGTTTGTTTTGTGTATTGTGTGAGTGTGTTCCGGGGCTCCCCGCATAATGTCTGTAAATCAAATTATTAGAAAGACATACGAGGCCGCTCATCACGTTTCAGAAGATAATCTGTCATTTACCGCCGGAACGCACACGTTTATATATGTATGCATGGAAATGTATGCGTGTCTATCAATTCAATATAAACACACATAATTTAGATTCATCGTTTCCGGATAACATAGCTGTTGTCCCATATAATCACATTTAAATTACACCTATAAGATAACGTGTTTGGATGTCGCTCGCACACACACACACACACACACACACACACACACACACACACACACACACGGAACAGAACTCCGTCTGCTTCGTTTGAGAGTGGGCATGTAAAAAATTAACATTGATGACAGCCGAAACCATTTTAATTGGACAAAAAAAACCCACCACGTTTTCCAATTAAAAAGTGGCCGTGACCCCCGGGCTGCTTCTCCTCGGTATTCAGATGACGTCGCTCGCTCCCGGTGTTCTTCAGACTAAAGCAAACGAGCGGTGATCTGTAGTTAGAGGCCCCGGTCGTGGTTCACGTGTGGTTGACCCCGGCGACGGGAGGCCCGCTGGATGCGGCCTCATTGTTTACCATTCAACCCCTCATTGGCTGTCTCACTCGGTTAAGCTAATTATGTGGTCTCCTGAAGCTACTAACTGCCGTGTGTGTGTGTGTGTGTGTGTGTGTGTGTGTGCTGTGTGAATGTGTGTGTGTGTGTGGTGGTGTGTGTGTGTGTGTGTGTGGTGTTGTGTGTGAGAGGAGTGTGTGTGGAGGGGAAGGTGGAGGAAGGTGTGGCGAGGAGGGGAGGATGGAGGTGTGTGGTGTGTGTGTAGGTGGTGGTGGTGTGTGTGTGTTTCTCCATTGCATGTGCATATGTATGTTCCTGTGTGTGGTGGTGTGAGTGGCGGATGGTGAGTTTGCAGGATGTGTGTGTTGTGTGTGTTGTTGCATGTGTGCTGGTCTCCGACGCATTGTACGTTTTGTGGTCCCTTGTGTAGGGTGGTGTGTAGGTGTGTGTAGTTGTGTGTGCTGTGTGTGTGTTCCATTATGCATGTACGTTTGTATGTCCTGGTGGTACTGTTAGTCTAGTTGTGTGTGTTGATGTGTGTGCATGTGCATGTGTGTGTGGTCATGTGTGTGTGGGTGTTGCGTCGAGACCGTGGAAGGGAGAGGGAAGTCGGTTTGGTTGTGTGTGCTGTATCTGTAGTGTCGTGTCTCGTGATATAATGCTGATGTACCAATGATGTGGCGTGTGTGTGTGTGGTGTGTGGTATTATGCATGTAATGATTATGTTACTGTCTGTTCTATCTGCGTGGATGCATGTGGTGGTGTGTGTGCGTGGTGTGTACACATGTCGCATGCTATGTAGTGTGTGATGTGTCTGTTTATTTATGCGATGTAGGGATTATAGATATGGTATAACTGTGCTCTGTCTATCTGTGGAGGTTGCCTGTGTGATGTGTGTGTGTGCGGTGCGTGTGTGTAAACACATGCAATGCATGCGTCGGTGAGGCTGTGTGTAATATACGTAATACGTGCGTGATGTCGTCGTGTCAATGTGGTACATGCTGAGACACTGCTCTAGTTACTTTTGATGAGTTTGACGCCTGAAACTAGCTGTCCGAGCCCACATGGTTTCCCAATTCGGATATTGATTCATGGCGCCCCGCGAGAACAGAGGGTCGTGGCCTCCCGAGGGAGAGGAAGGAGGAGCGAGGAAGTGAGAAGGAGTCGGGCGCTCGGTCTGTTTTTTGGAATTTCTTTTCTGTTTTATTGGTAGGGTATTTTTGATGTTTTTTTTTCGGTTTTGTGGCTTTGGAGTTGTGGGTCGTGGAAGAAGTTGACTCAGGAGTAGCTCTCGTGTAGAGTGTGTGTGTGTGTTGCCTGGTAAACTCTCTTATATTCATTGAATTATTTTGACTTCACGTTACTGCATAGTCTGTTCCATGGGGGCGTTGGTGGGATTATATATATAATATAATTATTTTCTCAAGAGAACGTGGATTTGTTTTCTGATTTTTTGTCTGACTCTTTTTTTTGTATTGTTTTATGGTGATTCTTGCGATGTACTTTTGATTTTTTTTTGAATATAATTGTGTTGTTTGTGGGTGGTTTTTTACTCGTGAGTCCTTATATTGATCCCTTGGTATGTGCTAGGACGATTGTACTGTGCCATTCTCGTGGTTGGTTGTTTTCTTGTGGCAAAGTCGTGTTTGACTCGTCGTATTGTTGTCCGTCTGCCTTTAGATTGGTTGTTCTTTCTCTGTTGTTTTTTTTTTTTGTGTTGACTTTTTGTTTGTTTGTTTTGTGTGTTTTTTATTCCGTCCCGCCTGTTGATTTGTTTGATTTGAAGACCTGGTGGTGGTGATGAATGATTTTTGTTTGTTTTTTGTTTTGTTTTTTTTTTTGTTTTTTGTTTTTTGTCGGTTGTGTGTGTTTGATTTTTTTTTTTTTGTTGTTGTCTTTTTTTTTTGTTGATTATTGTTTTTCCTGGGACATTTGAATTTTTTGTTTCGGACTGTTGTGTTTTTATAGTGTTTTGTGTGTTGTTGGTTTTTGGTGTTATATAGTGTTTTTTTCCTTCTTCTTTCTGCCGCTTTCTCGTTTCCCCTTTGCCCTTTGCCTCCTTCTCTCCGGGCTTCCGAAGTGCGGGGGTTTGGTGGGAGTGATAAGCGGAGCGACGGGCATTTTTCACTTCTTGAGTATCTCTCGCTCTCGTTCTGTGGGGTTCGCTCGGCCGCAGAGACCCCCGGGCCCACGAACATCCAACAATTTTCCATTCAGATTACCACTTCCCCACCTCCCAACGGTTTTTGGGTCCTCCGTCTCTCTATTCCCATCCCTTCTTCTCTCTCTTCTCTCTTCTCCTCTTCTTCTCCTTTCTCTTTCTCTCTCTCTCTCTCCTCTCTCCCTGGGCATGACCCGTCGCGTTTGCCCTTTCCGATTCCATCCGCGGTCCCCCAGACTCTGTGCTAGGGTTCCATGTCCTGGTATGCTTGTACACTGTTTACCTCGTAGCTACTTTGTTTTAGGAAACTATTCCTGTTCGTATAAAGTTCTTTATGATTTATTTGCTCTTTTTACACATACGTTTGCCACAGCCCGGTCGACGGGCCAAGGACGACAGCGTCGTTGGTTGTTTGTTTTGCAGGTTCCCTTTCTGCTCCTCCCTTCTATGTTTGCTCCCAATTAACTCTCCTTTCTTCCCCTCCTTGCCCGGGAAACCATTTGTTGGAACTAAGCCCGGGGCCCGTGTTCTCCCACGGTGGTCCGGTGGGGAAAATTTTTAATAACCACAACCGCCCCCTTTTGTGGACTCTCTTTGCGCCTCACTTTCTGCGCGTAGTGTTGTGGCGTGGACTACGTGTTGTTCGCTCATCTGTCAGAAGCGATCGTCAAAGTGACGGCGGCGGCAACATTGACTGGAAAGTTTACTTCGCGGCTCCTCCTGTGATGGATGCCTTTGAAAGTTTACCCTTTAATACCAATAAGTGCAGACGTCGGCCCCCTCCCGCCACCGCGCCCCCCTCCCTCCCCCCCGTCCACGTCCACGTCCTCCATCGCTTGCACCCGCCCCCCACTGTCTCCTTAGCACCCACCCCCCACCACACCACCGTCAACACCACCACCACCACCACCACCTAGTAGCACCACCACCACCACCACCAGTGTATTGTGAAGTCACCAGGCTGCCAAGGCCTCCACGTGGGCTGAGGAGGGACTTCAGCACCCCCTCCACACACACACACACACACACACACACACACACACACACACACACACACACACACACACACACCACACACACACCACACACACACACACACACACAGCTGCTGCATGTTGGGCGCTCAGCCTCACCTGCAACCATGGCCGTCGCCACCATTGAGGTCACCCAGGTCCGAACCAAACCTCTTTGACGTTGTGGCAGACGGCCACTGAGGGGCGGTCTGTTGCCAGATAACCGCGTGGTCTTACTCTTTGTGTACTACCGCCTGATTTGAAACGCAACTGAGATCACACACACACACACACACACACACACACACACACACGCAACACAAGAGCTAGACCAGTGCCCCCCAAAACAAGACTCCACCTCCCTCTCTCCTCCTCTCTCCTCCTCTCCCCTCCCTCCTCTCTCCTCCTCTTTCCTCCCCCCTCTCTCCTCCTCTTCCTCCCCCTCTCCCTCCTCTTCCTCCTCTTCCTCCCCCTCTCTCCTCCTCTTCCCCCCCTCTCCTCCTCCTCTTCCTCCTCTTCCTCCCTTCTTCTCCCTCTCTCCTCCCCTCCCCCCTCTCTCTCCCCCTCCTCCCCTCCTCTCTCCCTCCCTTTCCTCCTCCCCCCTCCCTCCCTTCTCCTCATCAGTTCAACGTCATCCCCCCCCCCCCCACCACCCACACTCCCCAACACTCAAAATGAAAGCAAAAGAAAGTGACGCGAGACGTGAGCTCAGGAGTTCTTGGGCGCTCTTCGACTCAGAAGACTAAATCGTGCGTTTCCTTGAAAGCGCGGTTGCCGCTGCTGCTGGTGCTGCTGGTGCTGCTGGTGCTGCTGGTGCTGCTGGTGTTGCTGGTGCTGCTGCCGTGGCGGGTGTGCTTCTCTCTGGTGGCATGACTCGGGGTTGCGTCAGCGGAGAGGGGCGGCAGGCTTTCGCTGTGGCTTTGATGTGTGTTACGAGTCCCCCTCCCTCACCCTCACCCTCTCTCTCTCACCCTCTCTCTCTCTCACCCCCTCTCTCACCCTCTCAACCACCACCACCCCATGCCTTCGAGTGTCTCTCTGTCTCTCTCTCTCACCCTCTCACCCACCACCACCTTCTCCCCATGCCTTCGAGTGTCTCTCTCTCTCTCTCTCTCTGTCTCTCTCTCTCTCTCTCTCTCTCTCTCTCTCTCTTCTCTCTCTCTCTCGCCGAGTGGCGCTGTCTCCGTCTGTGTGTGTCGGCATGGCGCCCGCGTGCATGTTAATGAACTCCCTGCAATAATCCGTGTTCCAGTTTTTAAAGGCGAGGAGGCGTGCCAGGGACACGCAGTTCCCCGCGTTACTC
>PIJE02001410.1:12500-17500 GCA_002895965.2 Coryphaenoides rupestris
GTGAGGTTGGAAGATCAAAGCTCGGGCGATCGGTGGACGGATAGGTAGGATGAGAGGGGAGTGAGGGTGGTGGTGGTGGTACTGGGTGGTGGTGGTGGTGGTGATGGTGATAGACCAGAGAGCAGGGTCCTGATGAGATAAATATCATGGTTGACCGGAGGGGGGTGGTGGGGGGGAGCAGGTTGCTGGAAAGTGTGAAAATGAATAAAATATTAGGAATAAGAAAAATATCATCGCACATTCCCTGTGCTTCACTTTATGAACCTCATACTTTCTATTGGTATGGGATTGTACACGTTTGTTTTATTAATGATCACTGATGGTGTGCTCGGGATGGGAAGACGGGATTTTTCAACCTGGACCCCATTTTCCCCATCATTTTTTGGGGTCTAACTGACTAATGCAGACAACAGAGTGAGCCACAAAAGCCACAATACATTCGGTCCGTGTACACTTGGTAAAGTTTTGTGTTTTTTGTGTGTAATTTTGTGCACATACTGTAAGTGTTCGGGAAAGGATCTCGATGATGTGCCCAAAATGGAACGGAAAGGATGAACGCGACTAGTTTACGATCGGCGAACCGTATATTTGAAGTCATTGCGGACGTAATTCTTGAATTTAAATCCTCACGCTTCCATCATTTTTTTTGTTGTCACAACGTGTGCCACAAACGTGTCGGGAAACGGCGACGAGCGGCACTTAGATTTAATTGCTATTCAATCGATCTAAAGCCGGCGCGTTCGCTGAGACACGTTGAGCAAACATTTAGGTTTTTTTTTGGTTGTTTTTTTTTATTATTTTGAAGTGACTGTTGCCACAAACACTCACAATCCCGCCCATGGGAGCGCACCGATCCAACACAAAGCCGCTCACGGAATCCAATCATCTCCAATTGTCATCGGCGGTACCTTTAATTCGGGATGAAACTTTTTGCGAAGCCGGAGATTAAGGGGGGTGGGCGGGGGGTGGGGGGGGGGTGGTGGGGGGGTGGTATTAAAAAACCCACCGTGTTCCTGTGACAAGAGCTAGGCCGAGCTGGGCTATAAGTATGGCAAGAGGGATGGGACAAGACGAGAAGGAGGAGGAATAACGGAGCGAGCGAGTCTTTTGTTTGTTCTAATCTCTCGCCGCAATCTCATTCTGCTTCACTGCGGTACACGTGCTAATTAAAACGCATCTTAAGTCGCCACAACAATGCGGCGCACACACACACACACACACACACGACACACGACACACACACACACACACACGCACGCACACACACACTGCCGAGAAAAACGTGCTAAACCTTGGGTGGGACGGTCTTTTAAATCCCCGCGTAAACAATTAGGCGAGTTATAGAGTGTTTAATGAGATAAAGGCAGATAGAGGCGCCCCTTTTGTCTCCGTGTCCGTCGGGACCCCCGGCAGCCAGAAGTTTGAAGAAAGAGTTTGTGTTATCGCCGCGTCTCCCCCGGGGTGTCGGCTCGCCTCGAGACCGGCAGGCATTAGCTCCCCCAGGTTGCTTGCACGTGCTGTGTCTTCGCAGGGGGTGTGTGGTGTGTGTGTGTGTGTGGGGGGGTGTGTGTGTGTGTGTGTGTGTGTGTGTGTGTGTGTGTGTGTGTGTGTGTGTGTGTGTGTGTGTGTGTGTGTGTGTGTGTGTGTGTGTGTGTGTGTGTGTGTGTGTGTGTGTGTGTGTGTGTGGGGGGGGGGGAGGTGAGGGGGTGGCAGCTGTAGGAATCTGTGAGTTGTGTTGTGTGTGTGTGTGTGTGTGTGTGTGGTGTGTGTGTGTGGTGTGTGGGTATGTGTGTGTATAATATGTGGGTGCACACCTGCATGTGCGTACAATGTGTGTGTGTGTGTTTGTGTGGATGTGTGTGTGTGTGTGTGTGTGTGTGTGTTTAGGAGGCGGTGTGTGTGTGTTTGATGTGTGTGTGTGGGTGTGTGTGTTTAGGAGCGGTGCATGTGTGTGTGTGTATGATGTGTGTGTGTGTGTGTCTGTGTGGTTTAGGAGGCGTTGGGTGTGTGTGTGTGTGTGTGTGTGTTTAGGAGGCGGTGGGTGTGTGTGTATGATGTGAGTGTGTGTATGATGTGAGTGTGTGTGTGTGTGTGTATGATGTGTGTGTGTGTGTGGTGTGTTTAGGAGGCGGTGGGTGTGTGTGTATGATGTGAGTGTGTGTGTGTGTGTGGTATGATGTGAGTGTGTGTGTGTGTGTGTGTATGTGTGTTTAGGAGGCGGTGGGTGTGTGTGTATAATGTGTGTGTGTGTGTGGTTTAGGAGGCGGTGGGTGTGAGTGTGTGTGTGTGTGTGTATGATGTGAGTGTGTGTGTGTGTGTGAGTGTGTGTGTGTGTGTGTGTGTGTGTTTAGGAGGCGGTGGGTGTGTGTGTGTGTATGATGTGTGTGTGTGTGTGTGTGTGTGTTTAGGAGGCAGCGGCAGGGCGGGTTTTGATATATTCATGTCCAGGCTTTGAAGCTTCCTTTTTCGTGAAACCGCTCCAGGTATTATTAAATTAAACGTCTATATTTTACCTAATTCCTTTGTATTTTTTTTCCCAATTTTATTTACTCATAACCACACCCCCCCGCCCCTCGCTTAGCTCCACACACACACACACACACACACACACACACACACACACACACACACACACACACTCAGACAACACACGCTTCTGTTCTGTTCTGTTTTCGTCGCCCAAGGGGGGCCGTAAATTAAACTTAACAGAAATAAACTTCTGTATCACTTGAGAATAACCGCCTGTCTCTGAAGAATTAATACGGTATCAAAGCGAAGAGTAAATTCATCATTCATAAAGCACCGCACCCGCATTAATACTCACAATTAGCGAGCGTGTCATCGTCAGCTCTACACGATTCATACGATAAGTAGATTAATGGTTTGTAGGTTAATTTATAAAGCGGGCAAGTTCATGATGAAACTATTTACAATGTTCTCATAATGTTCTCTTTGTAAACACGTTAAGATGCCGCGTTGCCGCATGTGTTCCGGACGTTAGCGTTAACTTAGTTTGTGTCAGTTTAACATCACAAGTGAGAACACAACAGAGACATACTGTATATATATATATAATATATATATATATATATATTACTGTAGAAGTGAAGGGTTCTGCGAAAAACTTACGAAAACAGTTCCCGGAAGAAACAGCATCGGCGATCTCGTGGGCCGAGACTCAGCTCCGGATGTCAAAGGTGCCTCCGGACGCCCCGGCTGCCCGCTGCTGTCTCCCGCTGACAGCGCTTCCGGAAAGTCCGTCTTCTCGTCGTTTGCCGCTGAACTCTTTGGGACGTGACTCCATCACACACACACGGACAGACGGACGGACGGACGGAACCGGACGGAACTGGACTACGCCGTTCCCTTCCTTTCGTCCTCGGCGGTGGGGGGGCTGAAGCTCTGGAAAGTGGAAACATCGCGGAAAAAACATGGACGCCGCTCTCTGTCAACACCGCGGGAAATCCGCAGATCCTATCGGCCCGCTCGACACGCGTCGACAAATAACTTGTCCGCCTAAGCGATTCACGCATCCCTGCTCGCGATGACGGGGAACTTTCCTATCCATATTTACCCACTCTCTCTCTCTCTCTCTCTCTCTCTCTCTCTCTCTCTCTCTATAAACACAGACAGACATTTATTTATTCATATTCACATTACTGTGTATACGACGGTGCGATGGCGACGCATCAAAGCTAGCTAGCTGGCGTGATTCTAGAAAGCGGGCGGCCGCGTCCGCGTGGGCTAATGCCAGCGGCTTCACATCGTGAACTTTCATGACGGTGTGACGCCGGTGTGTCGCGCGTACCGAGCGAGTGGGTGGACACGCACACACACACGCACACGCACACACACGCACATGCATGCACGGTCGTGTGTGTGTGTGTGTGCGGCGTACGCTTCTCTATATCTTTATTTCCCTTTCATGCATTGCCCATCATCAAATGAGATGAAAGAATCCGTTCTTCTTCACATTTTTCTTAATTGACATGTCTGTGTGTGTGCGTGTCTCTCTCTCTCTCTCTCTCTCTATTTCTCTCTCGCTCTCTCTCTGTCTCTGTCTCTCTCTGTCTGTCTGTCTCTCTCTCTCTCTCTCTCTCTCTCTCTCTCTCTCCGCTATCTCTCTTGCTCTGTCTGTCTATCTGTCTCTCTCTCTCTCTCTCTCTCTCTCTCACTCTCTCTCTGTCTCTGTCTCTCTCTGTCTCTGTCTCTCTCTGTCTGTCTGTCTGTCCTCTCTCTCTCTCTCTCTCTCTCTCTCTTTCTCTCTCTCTCTCACACTCTCTCTCTGTCTCTGTCTCTCTGTCTCTGTCTCTCTCTGTCTGTCTCTCTCTCTCCTCGCTATCTCTCTTGCTCTGTCTGTCTGTCTGTCTGTCTGTCTGTCTGTCTCTCTCTCTCTCTCTCTCTCTCTCTGTCTCTGTCTCTCTCTGTCTGTCTGTCTGTCTCTCTCTCTCTCTCTCTCTCTCTCTCTCTCTCTCGCTATCTCTCTTGCTCTGTCTGTCTGTCTGTCTGTCTCTCTCTCTCTCTCTGTCTCTGTCTCTCTCTCTCTCTCTCTCTCGCTCTCTCTAATGGCTCCTTTTCAGCACACGGCGTCCTATTGGCACGAATCAAATCAGATCACCGGCTTCAAAACGACGCTTCAGCCCCCCGTCGCGCGGGGGGAGCACCTGGGGAACGTCTCACAACGTACTCCTCATCCTCCTCCCGGGCCCTTTATTATTACGCCCTCATGTCTTTCATGCCACCGACGAAATTTGTTATCCCGCTGCGAGAGAGAGAGAGAGAGAGAGAGAGAGAGAGAGAGAGAGAGAGAGAGAGAGAGAGAGAGAGAGAGAGAGAGAGAGAGAGAGAGAGAGAACCAAATGGTCTCACCCAGAGTCACTGTTTAACCAACGTCCAATCGTGTTGTCATTACACACGAGGAGCGAGGGAGGGATAGCATATGATGGGGGAAGAGAGGAAGAGACGGCGACGGAAAATGATTGGATGACGGAATGATCTAA
>PIJE02001410.1:21368-23868 GCA_002895965.2 Coryphaenoides rupestris
GTGTCTGTGCTATCTTTCTCCACACCACATCTCTATATCTTTCTCTCATCTCTCTCTCGCAATCTCTCTCTCTCTCTCTCTCTCTCTCTCTCTCTCTCTCTCTCTCTTCTCTCTTTCTCTCTTCCTCCTCTCTTCTCTCTTCTCTCCTCCTTCTCTCTCCCCTTCTCCTCTCTCCCTCTCTCTCCTCCTCTCTCCCCCCCTTTCTCCTCCCCACCCCCCATGTCTCCTCTCTCCACCCATTTCTCTCTTAACTCCATCCCATTCTACCCAGTGCTCCGTTTCTCCTCCCCCCTCCTCCCCCCTCCTCCCCCAACCCCCCCCCCCCCACACCCACCCACCCTCCCTCTCCTCACCCGGCGCAGGGGGGGGGGTGAATTAATGTGTGACTGTGGGAGACTTGTAGATGGTAAATGTTCAAATTCATTATGTATGACTTCCATGTTGCCGTTAATTTCTCGGAGCGCGGGCGAAGTCGAGGAAATGATTTTGTACATTATGTTTGTTTAATGAAATTGTCACACTAATGGAAGTCGGGGTGAGCAAGATGGAGCAGACTGTTTCTGTTTGTCGTTTTTATGACCTATTTTTTATCGCCGGCGCTTTTTTTCAGACGCGCGCACACACACACACACACACACACACACACACACGCGCGCACACACACTCACACACACGTCTTACCGCCGTTCGTATTTTTTTGTTCGCGAAGCAAAAGCGGCACTTCTCCCGCGCGGCGGCGGCGGCGGCGGCGGCGGAGGCGACCCTCAAACGCCATTCATCGTTATTGAGTGCGCGTGTTCTTTGTCCCGATCGCTTGTGAATCGCACGCGTCGTCTGATTGATTCTCTCTACATGTACATGAAAAAGGGGGTGTGTGTGTAGTGTGTGTGTAGTGTGTGTGTAGTGTGTGTGTAGTGTGTGTGTAAGTGTGCTCCGCGTGGAAGTGTCGCGTGTATAAGTGGCCCCGGCCGCCGCCGCTTCCACGCGAAAGCCTCTCCGCGGGGAGGACTCGCGACTCGGGAAGGATTTCATTTTTACGGACAATTTGTTTAAATTCTAAAGGGGGGGTCGGCCTCGGAAGTCGGACGGCTCAAGGCGGCGGCGGCGGCGGCGGCGGCGTCCCGCGGAGTCAGGGTCTCAATATCACGGCGATGAATGAACGCGCAGCAGAAGGGATTCGCAAATACATTTTGGGATTTTTTTGTATACAGACGTGGATCTAATCGCGTATTTGTCGTTGCGAATGTGTAGAAATAGAACCCAAAAAAAGCCCAAATCACAGATGGAATGCTGATCCACACGCACATCCATCTTTATCTTTAAATAAATCTTGAAATCCACAATTATACATTTGCAATTTCTACTCAAAAGCATATTTGGATGTTGTTGGATTGCTGCACAAACGGTTGAATCCGCACTTACAGACTGGTGCCGCCGCGTTGTGTGGTTTTTTTTGCAGACTTCCCAAGGGGGAAGGGGGGGGGGGGAATTACCCGTAGCCAATCAGACGGCTCCTTCCACTTCCAGTCAATCACGCGAGAGTATATTTGCGGGTCTGATTTAAGGCGATCGCGCGGCGTTACATCTGCGCGGCCCGCAAATTACGAACGGGGACGTAGCTTTCCCTCGCGCTCGGAGTTTATTTTAGGACGGCGAAGTGAATCTCATGAATAATTATTGAGAACGTGACGACGGCCGTCACGTCGCCGGTCCAAAAGACGAGTTAAAGACGGTGTTGACTACGTCACCTTTTATCAAAATGGATGCTTATGATTTTGGGTGCGGGCATATCTTCATTTTATGTTCCATATTACATTCACATAATGGTCGCTTTTACTGTAATGGGTTGCTTAGTCTCGCTGGTGTGACGGTTATGTTTAGGTATTGGGTTGGACGTTATCAAGTTTAGGTATTAGGTAAGAAGTGGTTAAGTTAGTTTAGTTATCAGGTGTTAGGTGAGAGATAACTAACCTGATATCGATGTTAACTTTATGAATTATGTTGGACATTATCATGATTATGTATTAAGTTAGAGATAACTAACCTCATATCGATGTTAACTTTGGGAATTAGGTTGGACATTATCATGATTATGTATTAAGTTAGAGATAACTAACCTGATATCGATGTTAACTTTAGGAATTATGTTGGACATTATCATGATTATGTATTAAGTTAGAGATAGATAAGTTTAGAATCCTTCTGTGTGCACACGTTAATACTGAGCGTCCGTATTTCAAAACTGTTCAAACTAATTTCGCACAGATTTGTCATTGAATGCTTCAACCAGACTCCAAGCTGTGTGCTTGTGTCCTTGGTCGTGTTTGAGTCTCATCCGCTAAACACACGTGTGCTTGTGTGTGTGTGTGTGTGTGCGCGCGCGTGTGTGTGTCCCTTCAATCGCACAACCCAAGTTTGTGAGTGTTGTGTTGTGAGTCAGGTGGACCCGGGTTCACGCGGATGTATTCTCCGCACGCGTTCATTCTCCCGCCGGTCTTCG
>PIJE02001410.1:28868-31368 GCA_002895965.2 Coryphaenoides rupestris
CTATGAAGCAATGAAGCAGGTCCTCGGCTATAAGAGCGCGGCCGCCCCTCCTCTCGTGGCCGGCAGCGTTGTGGCATCAGACCTGCGGCATCAGACCTGCGGCATCAGACCTGTGCCTGGAAACGCTGGCCGAGTGACGTGTGGCTTAACAGAGGGCACGTCAGATTCGTTGTTGGACCCGTTGTTGGATTACTTGTAGCTCGGACCGTAGGGACCTTGGGCCATTGAACATTTGATGTAGCCTTGGTGGCTCGTTCACTGGGATTTTCCGTTGGAATAAATCCGTTTGTACATTTGACTCCTCCGTTTCCCCGCCCTTATTTCTTGTTACTCGCAGCTCCAGGGTGTAACAGCAAGGCTTCAAGATGTCTTTATTGCCATAATATGTACAACAAGTACAATGGAACGCTTACTCCCCATTCACTCCTGCAGTATGCTTCTAAACATATATTCTAAAACAACTCAACAATTAGTAATAGTACCTAATTTGGCCAATCATCAAATCATATCTCAACATCGATGTCTTCATACGATGCGTCTCATTAAACTCAGTAAAACATACAAAGCCCATATTCCCAAATATGTGATTATCATGCAATTGTTATTTCCTTAGACCATCTATTGATGAAAACATTGAAAATATTAAATGACACGTTCAATTTAATGTGTATGGATATCGAAAAATATGACGAACAAAACAAATACAAAAGATGTTTGGAAGAAACTGTAGAAACTGTATTTAATTGTATATTTATTGAATTGGAGCAGTATACGAGCAGGCTGGACTGGCGAGGACTCTGAGTGGCTGTTACTGGGAGGGGAGTGGCCGCCAGTAGCCAATGGGAAGCCATCGGCCAGGTAGACGGGACGTGGTTATCGTCTGTATTCCGTGTCTATTGCTCCCCTTGGTCTCACAATGTAAAAATCCATTAACCCACCGACTCACACACACACACACACACACACACACACACATATAAAATCACACACACACACACACACACACACTGCTGTGGGCTGTTTGTTTCTGGAGTATCAATGGCAGAAACTATTGCTTTGTTGATTGGTCCACCACACAGTCCTGCGTCTGTTTTTATTTCACAGCCTGTTAGATAGACCTGTTTTAATTTCAAGTTTTAATTTAAAGAGATTAAAATGTGTGTGTGTGTGCGTGTGTGTGTGTGTGTGTGTCATGTCGCGATTATTATTATTATTTTTTTTCATGCCTGTGTTTACCCAATTTGTCGTCAGATTTTAATTTGTTGTAAATGTCACCCGTTACAACCTTCAGCGTGTAGAAACAAACAAACAACTAATTGCATTCATATGAGTACAAAAAAATACGATATATAAATAAAGAATTATGTCTCCATGTTAAAAAAAAAATGCATTCACTGACAATGAAATCATAATTAAATGCTCCCGAAAAAATTCGACCAACATCAACGACTCATGTTGACTTAAAGACCCCGCCGCCATTGGCTGGTTTTCATGCTTTATTTACACAAATACTATTCAAGGCATCTGCATAAGCACCAGTGCACACAATATAAAGCCTCTAGATTGAATAATCCCTCCATTTTCCCTCATCTCAAAATGTCAGGCGGCCAAAACGGGTGGACGTGTGGCTGACCGAACAGCAGTTTAATTGTGCGTCCCGTTTGTGCTCGGAAGTCGGAATTTTCCGAGTTCAAAGTCGGAAGTTTCCCGCGGGAACGCCGACCGAAGTGGGATTTCCGACGCGGAAAGTCGGACGAATCTCACGACCCCCGACTTCGAAATCCAAGACGTCAGTGAACGTTGTATGATGTAGCCTACGATAGCTAGGATAAAATCAGCAAGATAGCGAGGATAAGATGCTAGGATAAGATGATAGCTAAGATAAGATGCGAGGATAAGATGCTAGGATAAGATGATAGCTAAGATAAGAACAGCAAGATAGCTCGGAGAGATGCTAAGATAAGATGATAGCTGGGATAAGATGTTAGGATAAGATGATATCTAGGATAAAATGCTAGGATAAGATGATAGCTAGGATAAAATGCTAGGATAAGATGATAGCTAGGATAAGATGTTAGGATAAAATGCTAGGATAAGATTCTAAGATAAGATGATAGCTAGGATAAGATGCTAGGATAAGATGATAGCGAGGATAAGATGTTAGGATAAGATGCTAAGATAAGTTGATAGCTAGGATCAGATGCTAGGATAAGATGCTAGGATAAGATGATAGCTTTAGATAAGATGATAGCTAGGATAAGATGCTAAGATAAGATGATAGCTATGATCAGATGCTAGGATAAGATGATAGCTAGGATAAGATGCTAGGATAAGATGATAGCTTTAGATAAGATGATAGCTTTAGATAAGATGATAGCTAGGATAAGATGCTAGGATAAGATGATATCGAGGATAAAATGCTAGGATAAGATGCTAAGATAAGATGATAGCTAGGATAAGATGATAGCTAGGATAAGATGCTAGGATAAGATGATAGCTA
>PIJE02001410.1:51368-100903 GCA_002895965.2 Coryphaenoides rupestris
AATGCTTTGGGTCGACAAACTCCTAGATCAGCTAGGCACAGCTTGTTTCTTTACACGGCCGACTATGCTGGTGCCTACCTTGATGAAGTCATCATTCATAGTGAAACCTGGCTGCAGCATACTCAGCAGGTGGCGGTGGTGCTCAAGGCACTTAGGAGGGCGGGGCTCACGGCCAACCCAAGGAAGTGTGAAATTGGACAGAGGGAGGTACGGAATTTGGGTTACCACGTAGATGCGCCCGCAGGTAGACAAGACAGAGGCTATCGCAGCCTGTCCCCAACCTGAAACTCAAAGCAGGTGAGGGCATTCCTGGGACTGCCGGGCTACTATTGTCGGTTCATCCCTGTCTTCTCTGAGCTGACCCGTCCACACGACACACACATACACACACACACACACACACACACACACACGATAGAAACACACAACACACGCATCTCACACACACACACACACACACACACACAAACACACACACACATATAACACACACACACACACACACACACACACACACACACACACACTAACAAGCTTCCCTTACAACATAGCATTTTGGGGGCGATAGCGTGGGTAACACCTTTCATCAGACACCACACACACTTGGACGGGAATAAAAAGCCTCTGAGTGCCAGACAGACCCCCAGCAGAGTGGCAGGGAATTGATTTTGATTTGGAAGTGACTGGAAATCATGGGTCTGGGAGAGAGCGTCACCCAATCTGAAACCCACTCTGTCGTTCCAGAATGTAAACGGATGCAGAGATCACACACACACACACACATTTGACACACACACATTTAACACACACACACACACACACACACATTTGACACACACAAACACAAAGAAACACACACTTGGCACACACATACATGCACACAAACATTTGACACAGACACAGACATACACACACACAAACACACACATGACACACAAACACACACTTGACACAACACACAACACACACACACTTACACACACACCACATTGACACACATCACACACACACATGACACACACACACACATTGAACACACACACACGCACACACACACAAACATTTGACACACACAAACACAAAGAAACACACACTTGGCACACACATACATGCACACAAACATTTGACACAGACACAGACATACACACACACAAACACACACACACATTTGACAAACACAAACACACACTTGACACACACACACACTTGACAACACACACGCACACACTTGAGACACACACATGCACACACACTTGCACACACACACACACACACGTTTGACACAGAAACACACACACACAACACACACACGTACACACACGTTTGACACACAAACACACACACACTCTCTCTCTCTCTCTCTCTCTCTCTCTCTCTCTCTCTCTCTCTATCTCTCTCTACCTTTTGCACTTGTTTACACATACATGCGAGCGCAAGGCGAGGACGGGCTTAGCGAGGGTTTTTGATCGAGGCATTAGGCCGCCGTTCTCACGGGGGGCCACGTCCAATGGACCGCTCTGATTGCTCAGGTCAGGGAAATGGCCCTTTGATGGCCGAGATCCCACAGAACAGAAGACGTGCCCATTTCACGCGCTCAAGGACATCCGAAGGGCGACTCATGCGTGGAGGCATTTCCAGGCGAGAATCTCATTCGCCGACGCGGTCCATTTCGGACGCAAAAAAAAACCAATCGCTCGCCGCCCGCTGGTAAAAAAACGGCCACGGAGGACGGAGACGTAAGCCAAACATTTACCAACACGGTTTACCAAACCGCCGTCTCGAGCCCAGAGGCTTCCACTGTGAAACGACTGTCATCTGTCATCTGTCGTCTGTCACGAAAAAAAGAAGAAGAAGAAGAAGAAGAAGAATCCATCAAAATTCACAAACGCTAACCGCGGATAAAGACACTCTGTGCCTCTTTTGATTTTCCTCCGCGCCGCCGTGACGATTGAATCACGAGAAGCGCAGCCAAATCAAAGTTAACAAACCAAAACACGCCAAAAAAAAAACGTTCTCCACGCAAAATACATTAACATTTCACAGTGTCATCGAGTTGACAGTTATTAAAAAAAGCGAGTTGCCAAATTAGACGTCATTAAATCCGACAAATTAATCTCGATTTCCGAGTTGACAACAGAGTCACAGCTGTCGCCGTGGTAGCGGAAGGAGTCCTGACAAACAGAAACGCGGTGGCGGGCGGGCGGGCGGGAGGGCGGGCGACGTCGAAAACAAACCGAGAGCGACGGCGAGATTCGTGCGGTAAAACGACGACCCGAGCCGCCAGTAGAAGAAGGAAAAGCGAAAATCGATATCGCCTTGTCGTCTCTTTCCTGCATTCATTCATTCATTTGATCATTCGTTGATCGACAGTGAAATGCAAGAAGTGCAAACGGTAAAACGGTTGTGTATATCTGTGTGTGTGTGTGTGTGTGTCGGTGTGTGTGTGTGTGTCAGTGTGTGTGTGTGTGTGTTCATTTGTGGACCCATTTGAGCTCAAATGTCAGTTTATTTATTTATTTATTTATTTATTTATGGTCTTTATTCCTCGGTCTTGTGGGCTTCAATCACCACACACCACCGCCAAACCACCACCACCACCACCACCACCACCTCCACCGCCTCCACCACCACCACCCATCTCCACCACCACCACCACCACCACCACCACCACCCCTCCAAACCATCGACATTGAGTTCATAAACAGCTGTCAGTACTTATAGAGACGCCGCCGTCAACGTTGTTGTTGTTTCTGTTCGCTTCCTGAGACTGACGGCTTCTAATAGCATCCGCGAGGCAAACACATCCCCTCTCTCTCTCTCTCTCTCTCTCTCTCTCTCTCTCTCTCTCTCTCTCTCACTCTCTCTCTCACCCACTCTCTCTCTCTCTGGCTCTGTCAACGTTCTCGGTCGCCCGTGTCTGCTTAACGGGCCGGGCTGGACTATCACCTTACCGGTCGAAAGGCCGATCGCTGGCCGATCAGCGTTCCCCCCCCCCCCCCCACCCCCACCCCCCGGTCAACTTGGGAATCCAGCCCAGCGAGGTCCACCTCCTCCTTCCCACCAACCCTCAACCCATTTTGCCATTTTAGCAACAGCAACAAAAAAAAAGCGGCGACCATGATGAGACCACGAGAAACTCGAACCCTCGCCGGCACTTTGTCACATCAATTAGGAACTCAATCCGGGCCAACAGGCCGCGCCCCACGCTCTGCGGCAGAGGACAGGACAAGAAGTGTGATATGATGTACCGCTTTGGTGCCTTGTGTGTGTGTGTGTGTGTGTGTGTGTGTGTGTGTGTGTGTGTGTGTTGTGTGTGTGTGTGTGTGTGTGTGTGTGTGTGTGTGTGTGTGTGTGTGTGTGTGTGTGGTGTGTGTGTGTGTGTGTGTGTGTGTGTGTGTGTGTGTGTGTGTGTGTGTGTGTGTGTGTGTGTGTAGTGTGTGTGTGTGTGTGTGTGTGTGTGTGTGTGTGTGTGTGTTGTGTGTGTGTGTGTGTGTGGTGTGGTGTGTGTATGGTGTGTGTTGTGTGTGTGTGTGTGTGTGTTTTGTTTAGGGATGGCAGGAGCTGCGGCGGTCCAGCCGGGACCGGGACTCGGGACGGCTGAGACCTGGCAGCCGGAACCGGGACCAGGAACACTGCTGCGGTGCAGCCGGGACCGGGAGAGGCTGCGGCGTTGCAGCCGGGACTCGGGGAGGCTGGCACCTGGCAGCAGGGACCGGCAGGAGCTGCAGCGGTTCAGCCGGGACGGACCGGGGATGGCTGGCACTCAGAATGGCACTTCTGCTCTTATCCCAGCTATTATGCAGGCTACCCAGCAATTATGAAACTTGTTTCAAGAAATGTAATTGTACAAACACATACTGGATATGCAGTGAAATTAAAAAGTGGCGATGCCCAGCGACTGCAACAGAATACAAAAATCACAAATATCACAATTGAAGGAAAATGCTCCGAATATCCACACTATTTATTTACAGCCGGGACCAGGGACAGCTGGCACCTGGCAGCAGGGACTGGCAGGAGCTGCGGCGGTCCAGCCGGGACCGGGGGACTCGGGCGGCTGGCACCTGCAGCAGGGGGACTGGCAGGGAGCTGCGCGGTCTGTCTAGCGGGCCGGGACTCGGGACGGCTGGCCACCTGGCAGCAGGGAGTGGCAGGAGCTGCGGGCGGTCCAGCCGGGACCGGACTCCGGACGGCTGAGACCTGGCAGCAGGACCGGCAGAGAGCTGCGGCGGTCCAGCAGGGGGACCGGGACTCAGACGGTGGCACCTGGCAGGCAGGGGGGACCGGCAGGAGCATGCGGCAGTCCAGCCGGGACCGGACTCGACGGCGAAGACCTGGCAGCAGGGACGGGGCAGGAACTGCTGCGGTGCAGCCGGACCGGGAGGGCTGCCAGGCGTTGCAGCCGGGAACTCGGGCCGAGGCTGGCACGGCAGCAGTAGTGGCAGGAGGCTGCGGCGCGTTCCAGCCGCGAGACCGGGACTCGGGGACGGCGAGGACCTTGGCAGCGAAACGGCAGGCAACTTGCTGCGGTCGCAGCCGGGGGACCGCGGAGGGCTGCGGCGTTGCAGACCGGGACTCGGGGGGCTGGCAACCCTCGGCAGCTGGGACCGTAGGGGAGCTGCGGCGGTTCCAGCCGGGACCGGGACTCGGGGCGGCTGGCACCTGCAGCAGTGGACCGGGCAGGAAGCTGCCGGCGGTCTAAGCGGGACCGGACTCGGGACGGGCTGGCACCTGGCAGCAGGGACTGGCAGGGAGCTGCAGCGGTTCAGCGGGACCGGGGATGGCTGGCACTTCAGAATGGCACTTCTGCTCTTATTCCCAGCTATTATGCAGGCTACCCAAGCAATTATGAAACTTGTTTCAAGAAATGTAATTGTACAAACACATTACTGGCATATGCATTGAAATTAAAAAGTGGCGATTGCCCAGCGACTGCAACAGAATACAAAAATCACAAATATCACAATTGAAGGAAAATGCTCTGAATATCCACACTATTTATTTACAGCCGGGACCAGGGACAGTGGCATCCTTGGCCTAGCAGGGGATCTGGGCAGTCCAGCCGACCGGGCTCCGCGGGCTGGCTTGCACAGGACTGCAGGGCTGCAGGCGGTTTAGCCGGACGGGAACTCGGGACGGTGGCACCTGCAGCGGGACTGGCAGGAGCATGCGGCGGTCTAGCCGGGACCCGGGGACTCTGGACGGCTGGCACCTGGCAGCAGGGAGTGGCAGGAGCTGCGGCGGTCCAGCCGGGACCGGGACTCGGGACGGCTGGCACCTGGCAGCAGGGACCGGCAGGAGCTGCGGCGGTCAGCCGGGACCGGGACTCGGGACGGCTGGCACCTGGCAGCAGGGACCGGCAGGAGCTGCGGCGGTTCAGCCGGGACCGGGGATGGCTGGCACTCAGAATGGCACTTCTGCTCTTATCCCAGCTATTATGCAGGCTACCCAGCAATTATGAAACTTGTTTCAAGAAATGTAATTGTACAAACACATACTGGATATGCAGTGAAATTAAAAAGTGGCGATGCCCAGCGACTGCAACAGAATACAAAAATCACAAATATCACAATTGAAGGAAAATGCTCTGAATATCCACACTATTTATTTACAGCTGGCACCTGGCAGCAGGGACTGGCAGGAGCTGCGGCGGTCCAGCCGGGACCGGGACTCGGGACGGCTGGCACCTGGCAGCAGGGACTGGCAGGAGCTGCGGCGGTCCAGCCGGGACCGGGACTCGGGACGGCTGGCACCTGGCAGCAGGGACTGGCAGGAGCTGCGGCGGTCTAGCCGGGACCGGGACTCGGGACGGCTGGCACCTGGCAGCAGGGAGTGGCAGGAGCTGCGGCGGTCCAGCCGGGACCGGGGACTCGGGACGGCTGAGACCTGGCGAGCCGGAACCGGCGTATGGAAACTGCCTGCGGTGTCTTGCCGGGACCGGGAGAGGCTGCGGCGTTGCAGCCGGGACTCGGGGGAGGCCAACCTAAGACCAAAAGGGAGTGGCACTTGTTGTCAGCACACGTGTGTGTGTGTGTGTTTGTTTGTGTGTGTGTGTGTGTGAGAAGAGAGACAGAGAGAGAGAGAGAGAGAGAGAGAGAGACAGACAGGGAGAGACAGAGAGAGCACATAGACAGAGCAGAGAGACGACAGAGAGGGGGAGAGGGAGAGAGACAGACAGACAGACGAAGACAAAGAGAGGGAGACAGACAGACAGACGGACAGACAGACAGACAGAAAGAGAGAGAGAGAGAGAGAGAGAGATCATTGATCAGCCCCCTTTGAACCTCTATTCCCCGCGGGCTCCCTGCTAATTTTAGACGGTTTCTCAGTCGTTTTAATTGCTTGGCGTTACTCATTTCCCCTTTACCGAAATTGAACGGAAGCAGAGATGAGGAGGAGAGGAGATAGGCATTCTCTATCTCTCGTCCTCTCTTCCCCCCCCCCTCTCTCTCTCTCTCTGTCTCTCTCTCTCTCTGTCTGTCTCTCTCTCTCTGTCTGTTCTCTCGCTGTCTCTCGGCCACCAGTCGGTCAGGCCTCCAGGCTGTCAGAGGGGGAACAAAGTGAATGCGAGCCAGATGCCCGGTGTGTGATCGCGGGGACTGATGCTGGTGCCAGACGATACCACGGCGCCTATGCTCTCCCAACACGTAGACCAGGGGCCCCCCGACATGGCCCCCCTCTCCTCCCTCTATATACCGGGACCCCTTCACCACCCCTGTGTGTGTGTGTGTGTGTGTGTGTGTGTGTGTGTGTGTGTGTGTGTCTTCTCCGTCTTCTTGCTTTATTTATTTCCTTTTCTTTCTTCTCTCTGTCTCTGTCTGTCTTTCTACTTTTCTTAACTTTCCTCTGTTCCTCTGTTTTTCGTGTTCTTTTCTTTCCTTCCTTCCTTCCTTTCTTTCTTTCTTTTTTCTATCTTTCATCATCCATCCTCTCTGCCTCTCTTTCTCTGTTCTCCATCTCGTTTTGTTTGTCTCTTTTCCAGCTCGATATTTTCTCCCATTCATTCTTTCTTTCTTTCTTTCTTTCTTTCTTCCTCCGTTCGTTCGTTCCCCCTCGTTGTCGGCGGCGGTGATGACTTGTAATTCTCCATCTGGCCGAGGCGACTGCCTACCTCTCCTCATGCTAACACAGCTTGATGTTGTTCGGAGTCCCACGGCTTGTTTACTCCAGTGTGTGTGTGTGTGTGTGTGTGTGTATGCGTGTGTGTGTGTGTGATGGTGTGTGTATGTGTGTGTCTGTGTTTCGAGATACTTCGTAGTTGTTTGTTTGGCTGGAGTCCTCGCGAACCAAACACTCTGAGTGACTCACAAAGCCACTCAAAATGGATCACGGTGTTAAAAGTTGAAGGTCGCTTCCCCCCCCCCCGCTGTGTTTTGAATTATTGTGACACACACACACACACACACACATACACACACACATACACACACACATACGAACACACACACACACACACTCTCACAAGTCCTTGAATAATCCCACGTCTCTATGACTCGGCGAAATCGTCCACGCACTCTCGCTGAAGACTGGCACCGAAACACTGTTTTAAAGTCCTACTCCAAAATATCCTTCAAATGCCGTATTCCACTCACGCTGCGCCGCGGCCATATTGTGTTCAGAAGTTGCCTTTTTTTTTCTTTTTTTCTTCGTCTCTTCTTGTTTCGCAACCACTCCTACGCCTTCGCCTTCGCCTTCGCCTTCGCCTTGACAGCTCCCGTCGCCGGCGTCTTTTTTTTCCGTCCTGCGAGATGTATGTAGGAAACGTCTATATTTTTGTTCCGCGAATACCTCGACTTCCCTCTTGATTTGCTCCTCTCTGCCCCAGCTGAGGGAACCGGCGGTACATATAAATCGATTGCCTCGGCGGGCCAGAGGAGGGGTGCGGTTATATTTAACCCTCGCGAGCTCTCGCTGGGATGCTTTGGGGGCGGCGGGGTTGGTGGTGGGGGTGGTTGGTGGTGGTGGGGGGAGTGGGAGGGGTACACTGGAAGACTATGGGGTGTCTCACTCCTCCCAGCGTGAGTTGTGTCCTTTGTTGCCCCGGTGGTACAAGCAACATGAACGAGAGCCGGTCTAGACCGCGGAAGAACCCGTGGAAGACCCCCCACCCCCCCCCCCCCCCCCAAAAAAACCCCAACACAACACCATTGGTTGATGACTGGTGACTATCAGCTAAGCATGTGACATGACAATTCTTCCCCAAGAGATGTCTGTCTCTGGACAATCCCCTAAATCTATTATATCTAATCTAGATTGAATGCAGCGTACACTTGTTTTTTGTTGAGGTGGTTTTGACAATAGTTGTCTCCGTATCTCATACAATCGACCCCACCTTTTTAAAAAGAGAAAACATATTTTTGCATTGTGATCGCTTGTAAAACAGGCCGTAGGTTGCATGCATTTTTCAACAATTAATAAACCCCCTTTTTTTTTTATAGCAGCTATTCTATAAGTTCACAGGTGGATCTATTCTATTGAGTATGTTTGTAATCAGGGAAAAATAAACTATTAACTTCTACAAATGTCCACTACAGCCACAGCCCACGTGATCTGCAATGAAACCTCAATGACAGTGGAGTTGAATAAATCCTCATTCAAGGGACTTAGTGAAGATCACCTGCGGCTGAATGATCCCAGCAACACGGCCTGCAGTCTCCAATCCAATGGCACTCATGTCATTGGTGTCATCCCTCTCAATGCATGTGGTACTCAGATTGAGGTAATGCAAATATTATGAATATAATATTTGCGAGTTGTGCGGCCTTCGGAAAATAATGCACTTTGCAGGCTCGCAATATTTTTCGATAATCGCACACCTTGTCGTGGATTCCCGATTGTATTATACAATGGCCATACCATGCAAATCATTCAAATATAAGGGTGTTGATATATCATATTTTGGGGTGATTCTGTCTCAAAATAAAAACTCACACTATTTTGGTGTGTTCCTGGAAACATGATCTGACCAGAGAAATATAAGTCGTAATATATTGGTCATAATCAGAGGAGGCTCATCCATAGAGGACAGGGAGGATGATAATTTGATGATAAGAAATAAAGAAAGAAAATAGAAACATTCAATACAAAATTGTAATCGCCTTGAAATCCATTTCTAGCATCAATGGTCAGAATAGAATGAGTCATCATACTGAACATCCAATTTAAAATAGAGGGAGGAGGGTCATGGGACACGTAGAGGAGATTTTCAACAAGACAAGGGCTGGTATGGTCTGATTGGAGCGTAATGTACCCGGGCTAAAAGTAATGCAGAACTGGGGCTCAATCACTTTCAACGTTATAATTAGACTTTAGAAGAAAGTTTAAATTAGTGGACTTTCCTTTCAGTTTTATTCTTTTCAGTTTTCAGTCACAGTATGGTCCGTTTTAGGCAACAAAAACTACATGGTTAGGTTTATGTATAGGATTCTGTCTTATTTTGTTCAACATTTATCTTAAAGAAGGGCCAGTTGGCAACCCTAGGTCCAACATGTGTACATTTCGACGATCGCAGTTATTTTCGTCATGTCGCTATGTCTCGTAATAACGTTAGTGTTCTTGATCTGTAGGAGGATGATGAGAACCTCATCTTCAAGAACGAGATCACCACCTTTGATGACGTCAGCGACATCATCACCAGGAAACATCTGTTGGAAGTTCAGTTTTCCTGCCACTATCCAAAGCATGGAAATGTAACCCTGGGGTTCACAGTGCACAGGGACAACTTGACAGTAGTAGAGAGGGGCTTTGGCACCTTCACCTATAACTTTGAGTTCTTCCCAGACAACCAATTTGGCTTCATGGTCGATCCCAGTTCATACCCACTGGAGTATGATGTTTGGAGAGAAAGATTTACATGCAGATAGAAGCCACCTCTTCAGTCAATAACACTGAGCTATTTGTGGAGTCCTGTAGAGCTTCACCTTACGATAACCCAAATTACCAGCCAACCTACTCCATCATAGAGAACGGGTAAACTACCTTCCTACCTACTCATCTTCTTGAGATTATTTTTCATAGTTGTTTGTTTAGCTAAAAAACAACCAAAAATAAAGTACTGTAGATATTTTGATGCAAGCCATGTAAATGGCAATATTAAAATTGTAATCTTATTTATTTAAACTAGGTGTACAGTGGACCCCACGTTGTCATCTATTCCCCAAGTCATAATAAAGAGTTTCACTTTTCAATCGACGCCTTTCAAATTCATAGGATTACATGACCAGGTAAATCCTTATTCAAATAAAGTAACTTAACTGCAGAGGAAAAGCTTAGGTGCAGCCATGTTTTGACAGGATATCTCATTATGGTTCAGGTGTACATCAGCTGTTCGGTCATTCTATGCGAGGCTGGGAACCCCGACACCAAGGTGCTCCAGGGGATGTGTCCCACCAACACCCATGCATCATCGGCGCAAGAGAGCGGCTGTTTATTGAAAACAGGAGCGCACTTCATTTCCCAGGGTCCTTTGCGTTTGAGAGGCACACAAGAGAGCAGAGGTAATGTTGTGTAACCATTTCACTTTTAATACAAGTTCATATAACTTGGTGGAATATCTGTAAATTCAACCATTTTGTATTTATTTGCTCTAGTTACTGGCCCGAATCTCAACCTGGCCTTCATCGCTGGATGCCTTCTAGCAGCGATTGCCATGATCTGTGGAGTGATGATTCACAAATTCAAGAGGGCTGATGTTCAGTACCAGCCTTTGTCAACAACTGAGCACTAACATATCAGACTACGCTCCTACAATCAAGTCTTTTTAAGTTGTTTACTTTGAGTCAACTGTAATTTAAGTTCTTGATCAACCAAATTGTACATCTTCTGGACAGATTGTCCATCACATCCTTTTTTCCATCACTTACTTGCTCATTATTCATGTTCTTGCTTGCCTCACACCTACTGCCTTCCATGCACATACAAAAGTTGACATTATATTTTCAGACAATCAAATAATTATCATGAATCATCACATTAAATCATTGATGTATAAGGCTTGAATAAAATATGAATGGCTGTTCTCTCCATACTGTATGTGGACCTGTATGTTTTGATGTTGCCCAGAGCCATATGCTCCCATTGATTGAACACCATCTCAGCGCTGCGTCTACAGTGAATTGATGCAGGTTGGACTGTGGACTGGATGGACTGTGGTGGTGATGCTAGAGTTGAGCTGTAAGGCTAAGGCTCTAAATTGTATTTATTCCACATTCCACAAGCTCTGGGTAATGATGAAAAGCATGAGGTCATTGAAGGGGTTTCCTTCACACAGTTAACAGTGCTCACTCAACAACAACTGCACTAATAGTTGCAGATGATTCTTGTGTTTTATAAAAGAACAACAATGAATATATATAAAAAGATGAATACTTAGCTGTTCATTCATAAATGTTGAAATGAAGAATTTTACTGTAAGTAAAAGAACCAAAAAAATAATGAATATTATGGAACCCTGGGGTTCACATTGCACAGGGACAACTTGACAGTAGTAAAGAGAGGCTTTGGCACCTTCACCTATAACTTTGAGTTCTACCCAGACAACCAATTTGGCACAATGGTCGATCCCAGTTCATACCCACTGGAGTATGATATAAAATATGAATTGGGGAAACAAGAACGACTGTAATTGTACAAACAGGGAGTCAAACCCGCACCTCCTATAATAGAAAGTCCTGCATCTAACCCACTATACTACCGCAGTGTCCTTGTCATGGGAACATGTTTGGCGCTCCATATACAAGCTGAATGCTCAATGGAAGTTTGCTAACAATGAGCAATCATGCATAACACTTACATAGGACTAAATCACGTGAGGACGGCTCTCTCACCCCTGCTGCAGCCATCTCCAGTATCATCCGCTCTGCAGCTTCAAGTTTGGCAAGCGCTAACCGGTAGGGTCGCAGTCTAATGGGCGGGGCTGTGCCAGTGTCAATTGAGGGCTAGGGTCTCCATGCCGAGATGGATGGCATTCCTCGACACATCGACCAGAGCCCCCCAGGGAGTCAGCAGTTCCAGCCCAATGATGCAGGGGTCTTGTAAATCGGCCAACCAAAACTCCTAGGTGGTTGCTGTTTTTCACCGGCAGCAGTCGCTTCCCCAGCATGCCGGCCAGCTCTCCAGTCACAGTTCAACTTTGACAGGTAGTGGGTGTCCACCCTGTCTCTGGCAGCACCCCTGGATGCACAATAGAGACGGTGGACCCCATGTCCACGAGGGCCCAGCAGGGGTTTCCATTAATGGCGCAGAGGAGGTAAAGGCCATGCGTGTGGCCAACTTTGGTGAAAATTCTGTATAGGGGGTCGGTTGGCTGGATGGCAGTCCCCTGCCCTCCGGTGCCACCCTGCTCTAGTTTTCCAGCTGCAAAGCTCTATGGTGTTGTGGTGCAGGGGCGGGGCAGTAATGGACTATGTGCCCCATTTCTCTGCAGCAGGAGCATGGCTCGTTCGACTGGTGTGTCGATGTTGGCCCGGGTTGAGCTGGTGATGGGAGAGCCTGCCGAACAACCCACCTTTCGACGTCTCCCTCGTCATTGCTGATGTGGGTCTGACGCGGCTGAGGGCTTAGTTGGTTGTGTGGGGACATCACAGCATCCACCCTTTGTGCCTCTTCCAGAGCAGTACTGTTGACCGAAACACTGTTCTTACACATCACTTATCAAGTCAAGTCAATTTTATTTGTATAGCCCATAATCACAATATAGTCTCAAAGGGCATTAGTGATTTATGACAACCCCCAAGCCCTTGCGCCCCTAAGGGCAAGAAACAACTCCCTTAATTAAAGGAAGAAATCTCAAACCCTAACTCAGAATGGGGGATCCCTCCTTACAGGGATGGTTTGGAGTGCAATGGGTGTCATACAGGCATTAAAAAAATGGGTAACCAAGCATAACAATTTCTTTGAGAACCTTGGTCGGGACGGGGTCCAGCAAACAGGTAGTCTGTTTGGATGCCCGTGTTAGCTTATCAAGCTCATCCAACAAGATTGTGTTAAATTGCTGGAAAGTAGCTTCAGGGAGGATATGTGGCGCCGCACCTGACGAATGTTTAGGATGAGCGGTAAGAGACAATGTCTTTTCTAATTGATTCGATCTTGTGATCGAAGAACTCCAGGAAGTTGCTCGTGTTGTGGAAACCAACATGTAATTTAGAGAATTCTTTGGAGAAGGAGAAGTCAAGGAGTCAGAAGTGGCAAATGGCAAAGACTTTTATTACAACTTGCTACAGTTAACAAAAGGAGGCTGGTCAGCTAAATAGTCTCCCGATCCCAACTCAAATCGATCTTTTTATGGTCTTCCGTTGGTTATCTTAACACATGTAGACACCCCTCATTATGTTAAACACACGTGTTCGGCTCCCTCTGCTGGTGGCCCCTCAAATTGTCCTTGAATAGTATTTAAATCAAATGACCTGAAATAAGTCTTATTTTATGCACTTCTTTATAGCAGCATTAGTCTCCAGTATTTTATAAAGAAAGATTAAACCAGCATAAAATGAAAACAGAAATGAATAGACTGTTTGCCAGACATAAAACTGCCAAGTTGGACGTGTGCTGTGGAGTACCCATAAATGCAAGACTCAGACTTGTGCCTAAAAGGAATGTTTATATATAGTACATGTGATCGGGGCGGGAGTGAAGGTCCCAGCGGAACGGGAAATGTAAATCATAACAAAATACTCAAACGCTGGACTTTAAGATCTGGGGAGAGTGAGGGTAGCTCTGGGTGGTCAGGGTAGTCCGGTGGTCAGGGGGTTCTGTGGGATACGTACTCGGGGGAAAGGGGAATCCCAGGGGAGAGGGGCCCGTGGAGAGGGTCCGAGGAGAGTCGGGGTCCGTAGAAGGAGTCACTGGAGCGAGGAGACACAGGATCGACGGGGTAACAAGGAGACGAGTACGCGAGAGCCAGGAAGGAGAACACGGGGAGCTAGTGACGAGGGGGTAGTCCGGTAGAGCAGCTGGAGAACACAGGATTGACGGGGTAACACGGAGACGAGGAATACGAGGGGGGCCAGGACGGAGAATATCGGGGAGCTCGTGTCGAGTGTATGGCGGCAGCCCAGGTGCGGGACAGCGGGACTGCTGCGGTTCAGCCGGGACCGGGACCAGGGATGGCTGCGACCCAGCAGCGGGACACCTGGACTGCTGCGGTCCAGCCGGGACGGCTGTGACCCAGCAGCGGGACACCTGGACTGCTGCGGTCCAGCCGGGACCAAGGATGGCTGCGACCCAGCAGCGGGACACCGGGACTGCTGCGGTCCAGCCGGGACCGGGACCAGGGATGGCTGCGACCCAGCAGCGGGACAGGGCTGCGCGGCTGCAGCCAGCGGGACCGGGACCAGGGATGGCTGCCCAGCAGCAGGACACCGGACTGCGGCGGTCCAGCCGGGACGGGACGGCTGAGACCTGGCAGCAGGGACTGGCAGGAGCTGCGGCGGTCCAGCCGGGACCGGGACTCGGGACGGCTGGCACCTGGCAGCAGGGACTGGCAGGAGCTGCGGCGGTCCAGCCGGGACCGGGACTCGGGACGGCTGGCACCTGGCAGCAGGGACTGGCAGGAGCTGCGGCGGTCCAGCCGGGACCGGGACTCGGGACGGCTGGCACCTGGCAGCAGGGACCGGCAGGAACTGCTGCGGTGCAGCCGGGACCGGGAGAGGCTGCGGCGTTGCAGCCGGGACTCGGGGAGGCTGGCACCTGGCAGCAGGGACCGGCAGGAGCTGCGGCGGTCCAGCCGGGACCGGGACTCGGGACGGCTGAGACCTGGCAGCCGGAACCGGCAGGAACTGCTGCGGTGCAGCCGGGACCGGGAGAGGCTGCGGCGTTGCAGCCGGGACTCGGGACGGCTGAGACCTGGCAGCGGGAGCTGCGGTCCAGCCGGACAGGGACCGGGATGGCTGCGAGCAGCGGGACAGCAGGACTGCTGCTGGTCCAGCCGGGACCGGGACTCGGGGGGCTGGGACCTGCAGCAGGGACCGGCAGGAGCTGCTGTGGTCCAGCCGGGACCGGGACTCGGGGTGGCTGGGACCATGCAGTAGGGACCGGCAGGAGCTGCTGTGGTCCAGCCGGGACCGGGACTCGGGGTGGCTGGGACCATGCAGTAGGGACCGGCAGGAGCTGCTGTGGTCCAGCCGGGACCGGGATGGCTGAGACCTGGCAGCAGGAACCGGCAGGAGCTGCTGCGGTCCAGCCGGGACCAGGGATGGCTGCGACCCAGCAGCGGGACAGCAGGACTGCTGCGGTCCAGCCAGGACCGGGACCAGGGATGGCTGCGACCCAGCAGCGGGACAGCTGCGGTCCAGCCAGGACCGGGACCAGGGATGGCTGCAGGACAGCTGCGGTCCAGCCAGGACCGGGACCAGGGATGGCTGCAGGACAGCTGCGGTCCAGCCAGGACCGGGACCAGGGATGGCTGCGACCCAGCAGCAGGACACCTGGACTGCTGCGGTCCAGCCGGGACCAAGGATGGCTGCGACCCAGCAGCGGGACAGCTGCGGTCCAGCCAGGACCGGGACCAGGGATGGCTGCGACCCAGCAGCAGGACACCTGGACTGCTGCGGTCCAGCCGGGACCAAGGATGGCTGCGACCCAGCAGCGGGACAGCGGGACTGCGGTCCAGCCAGGACCGGGACCAGGGATGGCTGCGACCCAGCAGCGGGACACCAGGACTGCTGCGGTCCAGCCGGGACCGGGACGGCTGCGACCCAGCAGCGGGACACCAGGACTGCTGCGGTCCAGCGGGGACCGGGACCAGCGATGGCTGCGACCCAGCAGCAGGACACCTGGACTGCTGCAGTACAGCCGGGACCAAGGATGGCTGCGACCCAGACACGGTCGATACCGTGACAAACACAATACAAATATTCTGTATGAGTTGAACAAACAACTTAACGAACTGGAAATTCAAAGTCCGTAATAAGACAATGATAGTAAGTACAATTATTAACACCAACTTAATAAGAAACATGAAGAGTAACAAATAGATGTGTATTAAAAAAGTATGATTAAGATTTAAGAACCAGGGCAACAAATGGTGAGGTGTCACCAGGGGTGACACTCTTGTGTTTCAGAGTCTGATCTTTTCACAGCCTCTCATCCTGATGTAATCAATCCCATGGTGTTGCCTCGTGGGGCCCAACACTCCACTTCTATTGATCTTCTACAGCTCCGTTCCCTTATCCCCGATCGGCTGGAGGTGCAGCTGTTGACCACTCAGGTTGTTGTTGGGGTTCACTCAGGTGTTTTCTTATCTTTGTCCATTGTTTTTTTCTCTCTAGCTTTCCCGGGGTCATACCAGCCCGGAGACACGATCGTGACAGTACCCCCCCTCAACAGGAGCCTCTTGGCGACCCACGATGACCGGGCTGGCACCGTCGGGCGGACGACCTGGAGGCAAGGCAGAGGCCGAGCCGGGACCCGCCTGGTGGACGACCTGGAGGCAGGGCGGGGGACACCGGTGCCGACGGAGCGGGGACCGGGACCGGGGATGACTGCCACCTGGCAGCAGGGACAGGCAGGAGCTGCGGCGGTCCAGCCGGGACCGGGACTCGGGACGGCTGGCACCTGGCAGCAGGGACTGGCAGGAGCTGCGGCGGTCCAGCCGGGACCGGGACCCGGGATGGCTGTGGCCCAGCAGCGGGAAAACAGGACTGCTGCGGTTCAGCCGGGACCGGGACTCGGGACGGCTGGCACCTGGCAGCAGGGACTGGCAGGAGCTGCGGCGGTCCAGCCGGGACCGGGACTCGGGACGGCTGGCACCTGGCAGCAGGGACCGGCAGGAGCTGCGGCGGTCCAGCCGGGACCGGGACTCGGGACGGCTGGCACCTGGCAGCAGGGAGTGGCAGGAGCTGCGGCGGTCCAGCCGGGACCGGGACTCGGGACGGCTGAGACCTGGCAGCAGGGACCGGCAGGAGCTGCGGCGGTCCAGCCGGGACCGGGACTCGGGACGGCTGGCACCTGGCAGCAGGGACCGGCAGGAGCTGCGGCGGTCCAGCCGGGACCGGGACTCGGGATGGCTGTGACCCAGCAGCGGGAAAACAGAACTGCTGCGGTTCAGCCGGGACCGGGACCCGGGGTGGCTGCGACCTGGCCGCAGGGACTGGTGGGAGCTGCTGTGGTCCAGCCGGGACCGGGACTCGGGACGGCTGGCACCTGGCAGCAGGGACTGGCAGGAGCTGCGGCGGTCCAGCCGGGACCGGGACTCGGGACGGCTGGCACCTGGCAGCAGGGACTGGCAGGAGCTGCGGCGGTCCAGCCGGGACCGGGACTCGGGACGGCTGGCACCTGGCAGCAGGGACTGGCAGGAGCTGCGGCGGTCCAGCCAGGACCGGGACCCGGGGTGGCGGGGGTTGCCTGCCCCGCCGCCTGCCCCGCCGCCGGTGAGCCCGCTGGACGCTCCGAGGACCCCCCAGGGCCAGGCGGGTTCCCTCGTAGCACTCCTGCGGTCCACCCGGGACCCGGGATGGCTGCGAGCCAGCAGCGGGAGACCGTGGCTGCTGCAGTCCAACCCGGGAGCCCGGGGAAACTTGTACCTCAGGGTCGGCTCACAACGGACGCAGAGGCTTACATACTCAGGGTCTGACTCGGCTGAGTCCGTGTCCGGAGAAGACTCCAAGTCAGTTGGGCTGAATTGTAGTCCGGTCATTAAGTTACGAAGACCCCCCAGGGCCAGGCGGGTCCCCTCGTAGCTCGGCGCCGGCGGGGTCTCGACAAACGGCAGTGGCGCACACCGGTTGGCCAAGTACGGCCACATGCTGATTAACCCAGAGCCTGAGTCTGCTGGGTCCTTTGTTGGTCGGACCATTCTGTCGCGATGTGGGGCAGGAGGACCCAAACGCAAGACTCAGGACTCGGGGTTATGCCGAACAGAAATGTTATTTTATTACCATGAGACACGTAGGCATCCAGACAGGTAGTCCATCGACTTAACAATACAACAAGTAATGTGTAAACCGACACCTAACATACCATTAGCAATGGTCCGACGACAGTGAGTGGACAGCCGGGGGCTTTCTACTGTGACTAATTGTTCATTACGGGCAGCCGCGCCGCGAACGTAGCGCAGGTGCCGCTTATCATCCAGGGGCGGCACTGGCGCCCGGAGGCACGATCGCGATCATGACACCCTTCTGTCTCCTGATTGCCTAAAGCAGTGACCATTTGTTCTCTTATTCAACTTGGCTATTTGTTGGTGACAGTGGATGATGTCTTATTTCGCTATAGGTAGCCTGGCGGTCGTCCCTCGGGCAAGATACCGCCACCTGGAAAGTGGGCAGACAGTGATCAGAGAGAGCTGAGGTATAAGGATAAGGAGACACACATACATCTATAATTTCAAATCCACGGGTCAGGACAAGGTCCAATGTGTTTCCACCGGTGTGGGTAGGCAGTTGAACATGCTGTTTGAAATCCAAATATGTTGATAATGGACAGAAAAGCTTTTGCAAGAGAGTCACATGAGTTATTCACATGAATGTTAAAATCCCCCATAAGCAGAACATTGTCAGAGTAAGTTGCAAGATCAGCCGCAAACTCAGAGAACTCATCCACGAAGTTTGAATAAGGGCCCGGTGGGCGGTAGACTACAGCCATGAAAGGAATCTGCAATGCCATGATCTCTCTGCTTGCAAACTGAGGAGCTGAAAGCAAGCACCTCAGAAGATGAAACATGTAGCTACTCTTTGGTCTTAGGACCAGCTAGAGATTTGAGCCACTCCACCACCTTTCCTTTAGATTCAATGTGATATTGTTGTGAGTTCACATAGTTTGGTGGAGTAGCTTCATTAGGAGCAGATAAACTTAAGGTTTAACCAGGTCTCACACTGAGGAAAGTGGAACGCGTGGGAAATCTATCCTATGCTCAGCAATTAGATCCTGGACCAAGAGTGCTTTAGTTGAAAGCGATCTGATATTCATGAATCCTATTTTGATTTTGACCTCCTCCTGTATTGTTAAAATCAGAGGGAGTTTGGTTACTGCTCAGCTCTGAGGAGGAGATTTTTCGGGACAGTGCGGGCAGCGACAACACTAATGGCAGTTGGTAAACTATAAACCTCCAGTTGACAGTCGCTGCTGTGGCCTGAGCTAGGAGGCGCCTCAGTGTCTATTGTATTGGTAGCAGGCTCGCTAATCGCCTGTATCCCAGCGTGCTGTAGGTGAATGTGTCACGCCTGAAGAAGTAAAACACACATACTCAGAGAGTAAAAGAGATCCATAATAAGTGAAATGAAAATATAATATTAAAATCGGATCAAATATAAACGCCACCTTAGTTCCAAAATGCCATGCTGATGTCATTGAGACTTCCTTTATTCCGTGTCATAGACGCTCCTTTAGGTTGATGCTATCAGATTGATAATAGTGTGTAGAGACGGATGCCCACCTGTCCTAAATTGTAAAACAAGTCGATTAAGGAGATTGCGCTGACCTCCACGCGGCTAGGATGGAAGCTACTGTGAGTACAATCTGATATCTGCAGCTGCTGAATTAGATAATGGATAATAATCTTTAATGTAGTACTTGTACCCAATACTTATTCTTCCATTCTGACTGCCCCACAACCCTCCCAACACACACACACACACACACACACACACACACACACACACACACACACACACACACACACACACACACACACACACACACACACACACACACACACACACACAACGTACAGACTTGTATGTATCGTGTTTTATGCAGGTAGCAGGTTGTTGTCAAAGCCTTTGAGCTTTATTAATCATGTAAAAATAAACTGTGTTCTGTGGCTGCCCCGTGCTCTTACAGTGTTCCTATAGTAACGCGTCACATGCAGATATCACATTTCATGGTACATGTACTGTTCAAAGTATTTTATGTAGTACTAACTTTAAACTGCCCCCCCCCCCCCACACACACACACACAGGGGATTTAGGTGTGTATGGGGGGGGGGGGGAATCGATTTATAGATGAATAGATTTTGTGAATAAAGCCTCCAGGCGACCCATGATCACCGGGCCGGCACCATCAGGCGGACGACCTGGAGGCAGGGCAGAGGCCGAGCAGGGACCCTCCGGTGGACGACCTGGAGGCAGGGCAGAGGCCGAGCAGGGACCCTCCGGTGGTCAGGAAACGGCAGGGACTGCTGTGGTGCAGCCGGGCCCGGGAGCCGGCATGGCTGGCACCTGGCAGCAGGAACTGGCAGGAGCTGCGGCAGTCCAGCCAGGACCGGGACTCGGGGCGGCTGAGACCTGGCAGCAGGAAACGGCAGGGACTGCTGCGGTGCAGCCGGGACCGGGACCCGGGATGGCTGGCACCTGGCAGCAGGGACTGGCAGGAGCTGCGGCGGTCTAGCCGGGACCAGGACTCGGGACGGCTGAGACCTGGCAGCAGGGACTGGCAGGAGCTGCGGCGGTCCAGCCGGGACCTGCAGGGGCTGCGGCGGTGCAGCCAGGACCAGGAGAGGCTGCAGTGTTGCAGCCGGTACCGGGACCAGGGATGGCTGGCACCTGGCAGCAGGGACTGGCAGGAGCTGCGGCGATCCAGCCGGGACCGGGACCCGGGATGGCTGTGACCCAGCAGCGGGATAACGGAACTGCTGCGGTCCAGCCAGGACCGGGACCTGGGGTGGCTGCCACCTGGCAGCAGGAAACGGCAGGGACTGCTGCGGTGCAGCCGGGACCGGGAGCCGGGATGGCTGGCCCCCGCTGGCCATCGCTACGAGGCCCCCCCAGGGCCAGGCGGGTCCCCAGGTAGCTCGGTGCTGGCTGGGTTTCGAATGTAGGCAGCGGTTGGATCCGGTCGATAATGTACTGCCAAAGGCTGACTAACCCCAAGCCCGAGTCTGCTGGGTCCATTTGTGGTCGGACCATTCTGTCATGATGTGAGCAGGAGGACCCAAACGCAAGACTCAGGACTCGGGGTTTTGCAGTGTGGAGTGGTATTTATTTACCGTGAGACAGGTAGGCAGATGAGGGACATACAGGCACACAGACAGGTGAGGGACAGACAGGCAGGTAAGCATCCATACGGGTAGGATCCACAACAGGACTTGTAACACAGAGTAACGACATGCAACAAGTAATTTGTAACAAGGTTTGTCACAACAACAAGACAATGGTCCGACACCAGTGGGTGGAAAGCCGGGGCTTTTATGCAGTGACTAATTGTCGATTGCCGGCAGCCGCGAACGCAGCGCAGGTGCCGCCAATCATGCAGGGGCGGCACCGGCGCCCGGAGCCACGCCTCCCAACCCCGGGAGCCCGGAGACACGGTCGCAACCGTGACAGAGAGGGAGAGAGAGAGAGATGGATACTAATACTAATATATATATATATTAATATTTGTGGCAACCGGCGGCGAGTGCCTCAGGGAGAAGTGATTAATGGGCGATATATCAGATGGCCGGCAGAGGCCGCCCCCCTGTATCTAGACGAGCGATGATGTCAGTGGAGAATCAGCCGCACCCGCGAAAGGGGCCAGGTGCAGCACATTACGGAAGTGATTAGTAAGGGATAAAAAGAACGACAAGATAACGAGTCAATGAAGTAGCTGAGGCGAAACCTGGAGGAGAGTGCTGTGTGCAGAGGGAGGAGAGAAAGAGTTGGCTGTGTGCCCTTGGATTTATGAGACCCCGCTTCCTGCCTGACCCCTGCCTGTCTGACAACCCACATCCAAGCCCCACCCTGGACTGTATGAGAACCTCCTGAGTGTACCGACCCCTGCCTTTGGACAACGATGATTCTCGTGGATTACGGACTGGCTGATACTAACCCCTACCTCTACTTTCCCTTTACCCGCAATAAACTTGCTGGCAAAAATTGTATTATACTGGTGTGGACCTTGGAATTATTGTATTTAGTCGAGTGACTACTCCAATCACCCGGGAGTGTGTCACATATTATTAATATCATGTTACCTCTAAATATTACCTGCAATACTACCTCTCATCTCCTCTCATCATCGTGTGCAATATTCTTTATATCATGTGCAATACCTCTTCTACCTTTCAACATTATGTGCAATATTCTTAATATTCTTTATATAATGTGCAATACTTCCCTTGCCCACTTCCTCTTGTATAACACTTCAATTATTGCCAAATTGTTTTTGCGGACTGAATACCTTATCTTGCCTATATATTTTTATACTTCACCTATATATTTTTTTTCCTACGACTTAGACCTATTGACCATTTGTAAATCTGTTATTTTATTTGTATTATTCTGTTGATTTCTCTATTGTTTTATTGTACTATATTGCTATGCAACCTGGCACAATAATTTCCTTCGGGATTAATAAAGTTCTATCTTATCTTATCTTATCTTATACTCTTTTGATGAACCTTTCAGGTTCGCCTGGATAATTCAGCCCGGGTGTAAACTCCCCTGGAGGGAACAGGGTCTTCCCCTCACAGGGCTGCCTTAGCTTGAGAGTGAGACAGGTTAGGAGAGAGGTACTGTGGTTGTACATGTCGCCCCTCATCAAGTGTGGTCAGCGTAACGAACGTTATACGGGAATTCGTTTGGCACGGTCGTTCATTCATCCAGTGGCTTGCGGTGGACAACCTGGAAAATCTGTTCAATCAATGAATCAATGACAATTTCACTTATATTTTTGTGACAGTGCTCTTTTTGTAATACACACATGCACGCACACACGCACTCACACACTCACACACACACACACACACACACACACACGCACACGCACACGCACACGCACACAAACACACACACACACACACACACACACACACGCACACAAACACACACACACACACACACATGCACACACACACACACACACACACAAACGCCCTGCTGGCTCAAGGCCAGCAGGATCATTACAGGCTGAAGTATTGATTAGGATGTAAAATGATATCAATCCATTCTTCAACAAGGGGTTTATTAGCAGGTGCTTCAGCCAATCACAGCCTTTCACCACGTTTCTATAGACGCAAACCTGACAACTTAATTGGAATGGAGGTCAGAACAACTTGCTGACGTAATGCACAATGTAGAGTGCTTACTGTCAAACTAAATCAAACCCCGTGGCTGTGTTCTGATTGGCTGGAATTTTAAGGGGAACTTTGCTGATTCTCAACCTTATCTCTGTTCATCCACATCAGGGATAAAGTGTGGAGTTGTTCCTCTCTGTGTCTCTGTGGGGCGCAGCCCAACTGAGGAAAGGTGAACATTGTTTATTTGGATATTGTACTCCCCGCGTTGACGTGATACAAAGCCGGTTGAAAATCAACAAAGTTCCTCCTCGAGCCCTCCCACTCCGAGGTGTGGGGATGCATTTAATTCGTTTGGGGAAAAGAAAAGAGAGGATAATCATGTGAGAAATTCAAATGTAATTTTGTGTCGCCTTCAAAATTGCCCTGTGAGCCTCCACACAGCGTGTGACTCATGGCTCAGCTAACACAACAGGTGAAACCCAAAGGGAAGTTCCCCATACTCCTCTGCAATAAAGTGTGGACAAAGATCGCTGACTTCCTGTTAATGTCCCCCACCCCCTTTGCCTTCCTCCCCCTCTACTTTCCCCCCCCCCACCCCTGCTTCTCCCCCCCCCCTACCCTGGCTCCACATGCCTATCCCCCCCGTCTCTCCCCATAAGTCATGGTCGTTCTCACCAATTCCACGTCCGGCTCCGCGCCCCTCTACGCCCAGCCTCCTCCCCCTCCCCCCCACCTTTGCTTCTCCCCCCTACCCCACCTCCTCCACCCCCCCACCTTGCTTCTCCCCCCTACCCCACGCTCCTCCCCCCCCCACCTTGGCTCTCCCCCCTACCCCACCTCCTCCACCCCCCCACCTTGCTTCTCCCCCCTACCTTCCCCCCTACCTTCCTCCTCCTCCTCCTCTACCGTCCCCAATTCGACCCAATTCCTTCTCCCCCATTCCTCACCTATCCCACTATGCTGCACATCTCCCTTATGCCCCCCCCCCCCCCCCCCCCCCCCCCCCCCCCCCTACCTCCACTACCCCTCCCCTCTCTTCCTCCCCCACCCACCACCATCTCCAGCGGAGGACCACACCCTGCGCATCCTGCTCTACGTGCTCATCTTCCTGCTGAGCGTCTTCGGCAACCTGCTGATCCTCCTTGTGCTGGCGGTGAACAAGCGCATGCGCACCGTCACCAACACATTCCTGCTGTCGCTGGCGCTCAGCGACCTCATGATGGCTGTCTTCTGCATGCCCTTCAACCTCATCCCCAACATCCTGAAGGACTTCATCTTCGGCGCCGCCATGTGCAAGATAGTGTCCTACCTCATGGGTGAGTCAAGGTAGCATCCTACCTCATGGGTGAGTCTAGGTAGCGTCCTACCTCATGGGTGAGTCAAGGTAGCGTCCTACCTCATGGGTGAGTCAAGGTAGCATCCTACCTAATTGGTGAGTCTAGGTAGCGTCCTACCTCATGGGTGAGTCAAGGTAGCATCCTACCTCATGGGTGAGTCTAGGTAGCGTCCTACTTCATGGGTGAGTCAAGGTAGCGTCCTACCTCATGGGTGAGTCAAGGTAGCATCCTACTTCATGGGTGAGTCAAGATAGTGGCCTACCTCATGGGTGAGTCAAGGTAGCATCCTACCTCATGGGTGAGTCAAGATAGCGGCCTACCTCATGGGTGAGTCAAGGTAGCATCCTACCTCATGGGTGAGTCTAGGTAGCGTCCTACCTCATGGGTGAGTCTAGGTAGCGTCCTACTTCATGGGTGAGTCAAGGTAGCATCCTACCTCATGGGTGAGTCAAGGTAGCATCCTACCTCATGGGTGAGTCTAGGTAGCATCCTACCTCATGGGTGAGTCAAGGTAGCATCCTACTTCATGGGTGAGTCAAGATAGTGGCCTACCTCATGGGTGAGTCAAGGTAGCATCCTACCTCATGGGTGAGTCAAGATAGCGGCCTACCTCATGGGTGAGTCAAGGTAGCATCCTATCTCATGGGTGAGTCTAGGTAGCGTCCTACCTCATGGGTGAGTCTAGGTAGCGTCCTACTTCATGGGTGAGTCTAGGTAGCGTCCTACCTCATGGGTGAGTCTAGGTAGCGTCCTACCTCATGGGTGAGTCTAGGTAGCGTCCTACCTCATGGGTGAGTCAAGGTCTGCTCTGTTGATGAGGCAGTCCAGGGGCCATGAACCCCGGCTCACCTCTGGGCTCGCGGCTCCGCTCTCCGGTGCCCCCTGGAGGTGTGTTTGGCAGCATGGCTCATCATCGATTCCTTGTTTGTTCGTCTCTGGTCCTCTCTCTCACTCTCTCTCTCTCTCTCTCTCTCTCTCTCTCTCTCTCTCTCTCTCTCTCTCTCTCTCTCTCTCTCTTTGTTTTGTTCTTTCACTCTCTTTCCCAACATACGCACATATAAATCTCAACAGTTAACCATTAGGTTTGGCTTTCTACACAGTATACTCATACATGCACACACACACACACACACACACACACACACACACACACACACACACACACATATTCCAAAACTGAACCATTACCATTTAGCTTCCTACTTCCCTTTTCTCCCTCTCTCTCTCTCTCTCTCTCTCTCTCTCTCTCCTCTCTCTCTCTCTCTCTCTCTCTCTCTCTCTCTCTCTCTCTCTCTCTCTCTCTCTCTCTCTCTCTCTCACACACACACACACTGCGTCCTGCGTATTTGTATTGCAGTAGAGAGAGGGACGGGGACTAGAGAAGTCAAGACTAATTTCCCCCGTCTTGTGCTGCTGCTGCTGCTGCTGGTCACCATCGGGATGTGATGGGAATGTGATGGGGGTGTGATGGGATGTGGGCTCGCGGCGGCGGGGGTAGTGATGGCCCCCGGCCCCACCGGCATGATTTCCTCTACCGCCCCGCCAGGCCTTGATATCCATCTCCGTCTCCTCCATCTCTTCACACTCGTATCTCACAGAGAGACCGCCGTCCTGGACCAGTGTGCCCCCCATGGGCTGCTATCAGATGCTAGCCTTCCATACAAACCACAGCATCCCAGATATTCATAATAGTCTTGGTCGCGATACGAGCCGTCCAATAATAGACCAGCAGTGACTCACTGTGTTCCCTTGTCGTCACGCAGGCATCTCCGTCAGCATCTCCACCTTCAGCCTAGTCGCCATAGCGATTGAGCGCTACAGCGCGATATGCAACCCACTGAAGTCGCGGGTATGGCAGACGCACTCGCATGCCTACCGGGTCATTGCCGGCACGTGGGGGCTGGCCTTCGTCGTCATGATGCCGTACCCTGTTGTCACCCACCTGGACGCCTTCCAGGGCCCCCGCAACATCACAGGGCACATGTGCCGCCACCGGTGGCCCCACGTCTGGGCGGAGCAGACCTGGTGAGTGACCTGAGAGCAGACCTGGTGAGTGTCTTGCAGTGGCTGGTGAGACCCCGCCCCCCCTACGCCACCGCCCGCGATCACCTGATTCATGATTGGCTGTTGGGCAAGGTTAAAGATGGCTACGTTTAGAATAGAATAGAATAGAATAGAATAGAATATAACTTTATTCATCCCGAAGGAAATTCTTGTGCCAAGAATTTCCTTGGCACAAGAATTTACATAGCAATAAGTTACATAGCAATACAGTACAATACAACAATATGGAAAAGACAAGGAATGAAAAGGAAGGAAAAGACAAAACAGAATAATAAAAATAAACTAACCGATTTACAAATTTACAGTTAAAATATACAAATATGTAGGCAAGATAAGATATGTGAACACCCAGGTACTTATATTCCTCGACAATGTCCACCTCTGTCCCCCTGATGCTGACCGGTTTCGGGTGAGTCGGTTGGTTCCTGAAATCCACCACCAACTCCTTAGTCTTAATGATGTTGAGTTGCAGGTGATTAAGTCCACACCACTCCACAAAACTGTTCACCACACTCCTGTACTCAGACTCCTGCCCCTTGCTAATACAGCCCACAATGGCAGAGTCGTCCGAAAACTTCTGCAGGTGTCAGGACTGTGAGCTGAAGTCTGAGGTGTAGAGTGTGAACAGGAAGGGAGACAGGACTGTCCTCTGAGGTGCTCCCATGTTGCTCACTATAATGTCCGAAATGTTGGTTTAGGTACTATGTTAGAGATGGTTTGTCTAGGTGTTAGGCTAGTGATGGTTTGTCTAGGTGTTAGGCTAGAGATGGTTAGGTTTAGTGTTAAGTTAGAGATGGTTGACCGCCGTTACCTGGCTCACTGCCGTTACCCGGGTGACCGTGGTTACCAGTGATGACCAGCTTTTTTAAGAAGTACTTTGTAGATAATTCCAGTAGATAATTCTAGTATATAGTAGTATGAAACATTAGACAGTTCACTTTTAAGTCATACACCTTTTTTTTCCAAAAAATGTTCTCTTCCAGTAATTTTACACTTTCTTGTTTTAGTTGACATTCTTCTCAAATATTTCGTGCCATTTAAGAGAATCCCGTCCTATTTGAGGCATACAGAAGCTATATTTAATGTGTTATTCACTTATACATTCAAATAGCACACACATGCACACACACACAAGCACACACACAAGCACACACACGTACACACACACATACACACACACCATCTTCTGTGTGCGGAAGATGTTCATCACAGTGCCATGTGTGTCGCGAGGCCTGACGATGTTCAGCAACCTCTGGATCGTCACCGTTTGTTCGTCTTGTCGTTTAGCACAACGCAGCGTGACACGCGCAATTTATTTCCAGACTTAATTGTGTTAAACATTGTCGCTTTATTCTCTTTTGCTGGAACATCGTCGCAACATCCAGCTAATTCAAACAAATCGCATTTCTCTCTACATGATCAGGTGAGGCTTTGAATTTAAAACTGATCTATCTGACGGAACTATCGATCCGTGGGAACTTCTCATAGAGGCTTCTCTCCTGCTGACCTGTAGCCCTCCATCCCCCACTGTGGTGTGAGGCTTGTTCTTCACGCCTGGGTGGACAGAATGCTTGCGCTTGGTTCTCCATCTCAGTTTGGAATCGGGGAGCCTCGGGTGCTGTGCGTGGGCTTGTAGTGTCCATATGTTTCTCGGGACCAGACACCCACCCACCCACCCACCCCACCGAGGAAGAGGAAGAGGAGGGGAGAGACTGTGATGTCTGACTTCTTTGATGTGTTTTTACTGCCAGTGTGCTGTTGGCTCGCGGCATTTGGCGGGAGAATCTATCTGCTGTGTTCGCGCAATTTTTTGTCCCTTCTATGTGGGTGTTTTTTATGTTGATGTTGATGTGTGTGTGTTTGGCTTGTGTATATATATATATTGATATATACAGTATGTATTCTTTCTGTATCTTTCAGGTATGTTTTGCTGCTGCTGATGCTGTTCGTGATCCCGGGGGTGGTGATGATTGTAGCCTACGGACTCATTTCCCGCGAGCTGTACCGGGGCATCCAGTTTGAGACGGAACAGAATGGAGAATCGACCGGTGAGAAAGAAACATGACCCTCGCTCGCTAACTCACTCACTACTACCCCCGATCCTCTCTCCCCTCCAGAGTGTTGTTTTGTTGCTGTTCCTACAGACGTCAAGGGTAGCCATAGACTGAGTGGGTGAACTCTTCGGTGAGCTTGTGGAGACTTGTTCGCAATCAGATGAACATGTTCACAATCTTCTCTGGGCTCTGACCTCGGTGGTGAGGGAGGAAGAACGAGGCGTGAATAGACGACAATAGACGGTGTTGGCAAAATACACTGAACAAAAATATAAACGCAACACTTTTGTTTTAGCTCCAATTTTTCATGAGTTGAAAGCAAAGATCTAAGACTTTTTCTATGTACACAAAAGGCCTATTTCTCTCAAATTTTGTTCACAAACTTGTTTAAATCTGTGTTAGTGAGCACTTCTCCTTTGCCGAGATAATCCATCCACCTGACAGGTGTGGCATATCAAGATGCTGATTAGACAGCATGATTATTGCACAGGTGTACCTTAGGCTGGTCACAATAAAAGGCCACTCTAAAATGTGCAGTTTTATCACACAGCACAATGCCACAGATGTCGCAAGTTTTGAGGGAACGTGCAATTTGGCAGTACATCCAACCGGCCTCACAACCGCAGACCACGTGTCACCACGCCAGCCCAGGACCTCCACATCCGGCATCTTCACCTGCAAGATCGTCTGAGACCAGCCACCCGGACAGCTGATGCAACAATTGGTTTGCATAACCAAAGAATTTCTGCACAAACTGTCAGAAACCGTCTCAGGGAAGCTCATCTGCATGCTCGTCAGTGTGTATGGCGTCATGTGGGTGAGCGGTTTGCTGATGTCAACGTTGTGACTAGAGTGGCCCATGGTGGCGGTGGGGTTATGGTATGGGCAGGCATATGCTACGGACAACGAACACAGGTGCATTTTATTGATGGCATTGTGAATGCACAGAGATACCGTGACGAGATCCTGAGGCCCATTGTTGTGCCATTCATCCACCACCATCACCTCATGTTGCAGCATGATAATGCACGGCCCCATGTTGCAAGGATCTGTACACAATTCCTGGAAGCTGAAAACATCCCAGTTCTTGCATGGCCTCCATACTCCCCGGACATGTCACCCATTGAAGCATGCAGATGAGCTTCCCTGAGACGGTTTCTGACAGTTTGTGCAGAAATTCTTTGGTTATGCAAACCAATTGTTGCATCAGCTGTCCGGGTGGCTGGTCTCAGACGATCTTGCAGGTGAAGATGCCGGATGTGGAGGTCCTGGGCTGGCGTGGTGACACGTGGTCTGCGGTTGTGAGGCCGGTTGGATGTACTGCCAAATTGCACGTTCCCTCAAAACTTGCGACATCTGTGGCATTATTCTGTGTGATAAAACTGCACATTTTAGAGTGGCCTTTTATTGTGACCAGCCTAAGGTACACCTGTGCAATAATCATGCTGTCTAATCAGCATCTTGATATGCCACACCTGTCAGGTGGATGGATTATCTCGGCAAAGGAGAAGTGCTCACTAACAGATTTAAACAAGTTTGTGAACAAATTTGAGAGAAATAGGCCTTTTGTGTACATAGAAAAAGTCTTAGATCTTTGCTTTCAACTCATGAAAAATTGGAGCTAAAACAAAAGTGTTGCGTTTATATTTTTGTTCAGTGTATTTTGCCAACACCGTCTATTGTCGTCTATTCACGCCTCGTTCTTCCTCCCTCACCACCGAGGTCAGAGCCCAGAGAAGATTGTGAACATGTTCATCTGATTGCGAACAAGTCTCCACAAGCTCACCGAAGAGTTCACCCACTCAGTCTATGGCTACCCTTGACGTCTGTAGGAACAGCAACAAAACAACACTCTGGAGGGGAGAGAGGATCGGGGGTAGTAGTGAGTGAGTTAGCGAGCGAGGGTCATGTTTCTTTCTCACCGGTCGATTCTCCATTCTGTTCCGTCTCAAACTGGATGCCCCGGTACAGCTCGCGGGAAATGAGTCCGTAGGCTACAATCATCACCACCCCCGGGATCACGAACAGCATCAGCAGCAGCAAAACATACCTGAAAGATACAGAAAGAATACATACTGTATATATCAATATATATATATACACAAGCCAAACACACACACATCAACATCAACATAAAAAACACCCACATAGAAGGGACAAAAAATTGCGCGAACACAGCAGATAGATTCTCCCGCCAAATGCCGCGAGCCAACAGCACACTGGCAGTAAAAACACATCAAAGAAGTCAGACATCACAGTCTCTCCCCTCCTCTTCCTCTTCCTCGGTGGGGTGGGTGGGTGGGTGGGTGTCTGGTCCCGAGAAACATATGGACACTACAAGCCCACGCACAGCACCCGAGGCTCCCCGATTCCAAACTGAGATGGAGAACCAAGCGCAAGCATTCTGTCCACCCAGGCGTGAAGAACAAGCCTCACACCACAGTGGGGGATGGAGGGCTACAGGTCAGCAGGAGAGAAGCCTCTATGAGAAGTTCCCACGGATCGATAGTTCCGTCAGATAGATCAGTTTTAAATCTCGTCCTCCTCCGTGCTGCCATCGTGGACGCCGGCCTCCGCGTCGTTCTCGTCCGACGACTGGATGGTCTCCAGGATCTTCAGGCACTGCTCCTCCAGGTACTCGATCTCCAGGATCTCGGCGGCGTACAGCAGGTCGTCCAGGTCCTCCACCTTGGCCTGCAGAGTGGCAGTGTAGGCGTATTCCAGGATCTGCTGGAACGTCTTTGGCGAAAGGAAGTCCAACGTGTAATGCTGGCTGTTGCGGTGGAAAAGGATCTCAAACATCTTGCTTGTGCACGCCAGCACGGTCCGGTGAGCGTGGAACTCCTGGCTGTCCACCATGATGACCACGTCGCAGAGGGTGCCCGCCAGACGCATCTGATTGGCCTTCTGCAACAGGGTGCTGGGGTGGTTGGGGTTCTGGAGCTGGATCACGCCCATCTTAGCTACGTCCATTACAACGTCGTCGCTGCTGCTGCTGCTGCTGCTGCTGCTGGTGCCGTCCACCAGCCCAAGTCATGGGGCTCGCCTTTGCCGTTCAGCTTCGTGTTCGGTTATCTTTGTCAAAAATGTACAAAAAAAAAAAGAGGCTATCCTGTAACAGAACAGAGAGAGAAGAGAGTCAGTGAAAAATACTCAAGTGTACGCCTCATTAAAACACGCCTCATTAAAACAAGTAAAAACCTTTCAAGAGTACAAATCTGAACTACACACGGTACATTCCAGATCACAATGTTCAAACGGACGAACGAGAAAGTCGGCCGGAAAAGCGTGAAGCGTTGGGAAGAGAGAGAGTCGGGTGGGAGCACGGTGGCGGGAGAAATGGCATCTTCTTACTCAGTATTCCTATCACACCAGCAGACCCCATGAGCCGGGGAGGGGCCCGGCCCCGGCTGCCAGAGATGCTTCAATAGGAAGATGAGGCAGACACACGTTTTTTGTATCGCCTTCCACGCGGTTTACACAAAATAGCCACCGACTTTGACGCCGAAACCGAAGTGACTCGCTCGCTCACTCACTCACTCACTCACTAGATGTGTCCTCGATGATGTGGTGAAGCCCATATACGTGGCTTTTGCTTTATTAGCATGGAAATGGAGCACAGCCAGCGATAGACAGACAAAAAACTATGTGTCTGGAAAATGATTTGACTTGACCTTGATTGAACTTGCTTTATACAAAAACAAAAAATAAATTAACTGCCAAATAGTTGCTCAATGACCCAATTTAATAATAATAATAATAATACAAATATATAAGCCTAACATATAGCTAAAGCTCAACATTAATCCTATGTGTAATTTAAAAACATAATTGTGACAATATTGTCTTAAGACAATATGGTTTAGAGCACAAAAAAGTGAAAGAAAATAAAGTTTAAAACGTGCAGCTCTTTACTGAAGTCTATCCAGATCTCCCTCAGGCAGAGAAATGCCTAACAGACCAAACCTTTACAAAGAGACAATTATGAACAAATATTGGCCCATAACTTAGTGTAGCCTCTACGACCAGGAAAAACAACACAGGCCAATAGGACTATCGTTAGTTCTTTGTATGGATTAACCAGCAACAGCAATAAATAGTCTGATGCAGATAGAATAAAACAGGTGCAAAGCTTTCCTCCTAAATTGTAACCTGATGAATGAAATAAAAAAAGCATGATAAACTAAAAAAGGTATTTTAGTCTTGGTCTTCTTTGCTGGGGCAGCAGAGGTCACATCTTAAAGGTGCTGTGTGTGAGAATAATGGATCCGTTCAGGGGACTACATACATGTTGGGATTTTACGGCACAAATGTGTTTAAATGACCAGTTAGTGACCAGTTTGTGAGCAGGTTGTGACTCTCTCTGTTGTGTAGAACAGCTTCTGGGTGATTTCTCTTAGATTTGAGTCGGGTCGGATTCTGCAGGAAAAAGGAACGAAGTGACATGTAAGCGTGGATCATTGAAACATATATTTATATATTTTATAGCTTTTTCTTTTAACCCTAACCCTTTAAAAAAAAATATGTGCACGATTTAATTCTAATTAGAACTCACATTAGTTTCTGATTGTTATTGTCTCAACCCACGGAGCTCAGAATGCACTTCTGATTCTTACAGATTACATATTCTTAATTGGGGTTTTTTTGTGGTTTTTTTTTTTTAAAGATGTGACTTACGTTGCTTTTATTGTCATCGACAGAGACAGAAACAGAACTTAAAAACCCGTAAAAGGAAAATAAGTGTCAAGATTTGTGGTGTCAGTCTCTACAGTCATGAATATGAAGGTTACAGCGTCGAGTGCGTCTAGACAGCGCGCCTGGAAATAAGCGCTCGGATCACACAACCACATGGACGCAAATACAAGAAGAGAAACACAGAGAGACGGCTGACTGACTACAGGTTGACTCAACTCACAGCACAATCGATCGCATATCACGACGAATTGTCCACATATATATATATACATATACATATATATATAGAGATTTACATTTAGATTTAGTCCCCCCCCAGCCAGCCCGCAGGACTCAATGACACAAAGCGTTGGACAGCAAATGCAATGCAATGCTCAAGTACCGACGTGGGGACGATAAGAACCTTTTTTTGGGTGAAAGATTCAAAAATAAAAAAAGTACATGAAAACGTGTACGTGCGGAGAGAGAGAGACGACGATCGACGATCCCGGGCTTCCCATTGACCGCTACAGGCGACCACCAGCACCACCACCACACAGGTGTCCAACCCGCTTACCACCGCTTTAATAATAATTACGCACAGCCTATAGGCTACATGACCATGCACGACTTATATATATATGTGTGTGTGTGTGTGTGTGTGGACCACGGAGGTGCTGTGCTATATATAATATATATATACATATATTATATATAGACAGACAAGGGGAGATAAGATAAGAGAGGATCATTTTGCCTCGCATGTGTGTGTTGTGTTGAGGATTTTGGATCCCAGTTGTTGCTTTTGTGTGCGTCTGTGTCTGTGTGTGTGTGTGTGTGTGTGTGACTGCGTTATCAAAGATATCCAATACCTCGCCCAATGCTGTAAAATGCCTATAAATGCATATCAATATCAATCAATGATCCATGAGAATATGGATGGGGAGAGCATGCACTTGTCTTGGTTTCCTCCCCCCCCCCCATATAGCGATCCTCATCCTCATCATCACCATCATCATCATCATCATGGTGATGCCATCATCAGGGCTAAATGAGCAACACGAGTGTTATGAGACACTAGCGGGGGTGGTGTTCACACTATTTTTCTCCAATAATAATAATAATAAAAATAATAATAAAAAAGCGGTCATGCTGTCTGGTTTCTCCCCCCCAGTCGCGCCAGACAGACAGACGTTTCTCTCTCTCTCTGTGACGTTTCTCTCTCTCTCTCTCTCTCTCTGTGGCAATGATCTCCCGCACGCTAAAACACACACAGGTTACGTCGCAAACTTCATCACACACACACATGCACACGCACGCACGCACAGATCGCTTCATCACACGTGCAACAACTTGCAATCATGTCACAGGGAGCGCGCAAACTGACGCGCAATAATCGCAACTTGGTGGTTTCCCGCCGCCGCTCGCCTGTAGGGCTGCAAAACTTGACATGACGATGATGATGATGATGATGATGTGGGGTTGAACAGGGACAGCAAACAGTGGCTGACATAATTTCAACCACCCCCCCCCCACCCCCCTCCACCACCACACACACACACACACACACACACACACACACACACACAAACAAAACGTCAACATGGTGAATGAAAGTCCGCACAAAACGCGCGTAAAGACGCATGCAACAGTGGCCAAACGTGTGTTTCTACTCACCCAGGAGAGGCTGCGTTGCGCGTTTCTATTCCGTGTTGGGTGATCGGGGCACAGACAGCATAGTAACGCGGCTCTCCCTCTCTCGCTCACTCACACACACTCTCTCTCTCTCACACACACACACGCACTCGAACTCACACACACTGAGCGAATCAACACGCCGGTGACGTCAGCAGTCTGTCTCTCTTGGATCCGCGCAAGTCTGCGAAAGTGAGACACCTAGTGAGACACCTAGGGGACTGTCTGCAGCTCTGTCTGAGACGTGGACGCCGTGTGTGTGTGTGTGTGTGTGTGTGTGTGTATGTATGTGTGTGCGCACCCACGTGTATATTTCATATTTAACCACGATCCCACTCCCACACACACACACATACACACACACACAGACACATTACATTGTGGCATAGGTTTTATTTTAGCTTTGGAGTTTCATGTTTCAATTCTTATTTTTTTTCTCTTTTATTTTTAATTTTTATTATTGATAGACCAACTTATTATGGAGGAAATAACAATTGTATGTTTTTTTATGTTTGATGTTAAAAAAAGATTTGACATTTTGTGTATGTTTTCAACCCAGAGAAAGGCAGAAATTATTTCGTAGCTGTTGCCTAAACACCATGAAGATAGAGATCATTATTCTTCGTTCACATCCTGATGGCCTATAGCTGTGTGCTCTATTTGAACAGAATGAGATACTGAGAGTTCACACAGATCATCAGCGAGTCAACGAGTCCCTTATCAGATATCCTGTTCACAACTTCCAAAACCTTTTGACAGCAGAATGTATTGTACAATGCACATCTTGGTGTGTGTGTGTGTGTGTGCATAATGATAAGGCAATTTACTCAGCATGCAAACAGCAAACCCTGAGCACTGGAATTTCGATGACTTCTGAAAGAGGAACCGAACTTATAATCAAACCACACAGACATGCACCACCTCTGGTGAACAACAACAACAACCCAACAACTTATCATGTCATTTAAATAACTGTGATTTTAATTGGGCAGAATTGGTGGCAATTGATATCTTCAGGTTTGAAATATGTACTCTCTGCTTAACGTTCAGTGTTATGCACCAATTCCACAAAAGCACAATCCTTGTTTTGCGAAAACTAAGGCAATAAAGCTGTTTCTGATTCTGATTCTGATTTTTATTCAGATTCTGATGGGTGCTGTGTTTAAAAAATATTCCTGCAGGTTCAACATTATATCAATTCAGCAGAAGAGAAGCAATCAAGGAATGGATCGTGTAATAGTCTTTTCCTGGTCGGTTCAAGCAGGAAGAGTCTATCTCTTGCCATCCACGCAAACTATGGCAGGAGATGGGCTGTGGTCGGTTCACTTGACATTGAATAGTTTGGGGGTGCGGGTTGAGCTACACCACAAATAAGATCTTTAAAAGACAGCAAGGCTAAAGCGCCGGAGAGCAGCGACGACGTCAAAGCGGAGGTGAAAAGTGCCGCCGCCCCCGCACCTGTCTCCGCCCCCGTCCCCGCCCCCCCGCCGCCGGGTAAGAAGAGAGGCCGCAAGCCCAAAGAGCGCCCTCCTGTGGCCGAGCCGGCTGACGCAAAGACTCCTCCTCCCCCGACGCCCCCGCCGCCACCGCCAAGTAGTACCGCTCCCAAACCCATGCTGAGCACCTCCCTGGACATTACACAGACCCTCAGCCACGCCCACGGCCACACCCCGAGCCCGACAGACAGTGGGAGTCCGCTGGACAACAGACAAGCCAACGGATACACCGCCGCCGCCAACAAACGGGCGAAATCCAAGAGGTTTTCCTTAGAGTAGTTACCGCTTTTAAACTGACCGTTTATACTTTAACAGGAATTCTGAAGGACCTGGCGAAGGCCACGAGGACTTGGCACCGAGGAGAGAACACGAGATCAACCAACAAACGGAAAAAAAGGGGAGGGAGATCGAGGGGGGGGGGGGCGGGGGGGGGGAGGGGGGGGGGGGGGAGGGAGGGGAGGGGGGGGGGGGGAGGGGGGGGGGGGGTGGGGGCGAGGAGAGAGGGCGGATAAATCATTAAATCGGGACACAGCATTTGGGTTTTTAAACAGTTTCTATAGTACACGCTTAAACCACAGTGTTTTCTTTGGTTTTTCTCCATTCCATTCCCAGCCTCCATTTTAAAGGGACACGTTTTCATTTGTTCTACTCACAACCACGTTTGATTGTAAATCAATGACGAGATTATAATTTCTACATAGTCTTTTTTTTTTGCTAAAATAGTATTCCAAACAAATTCAGTGTAATTCTATCTACAGGTCTTTAGGTTGTTGTGTTTGAGAGATTTTTGTTTTTTAAAAGGATATTCTATTAGCATGGTGAGATCATTTACTCATAGTCTTTTCCCCTTTGTCCAGATATACTGTAGTGTACATAAAACAATATCTATACTTATATATCTATATACTCAAAGCAATGATGCCATCTATCCTATTTCAAAGCCAACAGGTCAAATTGGATCGTAAGCAATCTGAATTAATTCTCGCGTGTGCTCAGTGCAATGTTGTAGCAGTCTTTTTTCCCATTATTTTAGCATTGTTGCGTTTAGTTTCTTATGATTTTCTAACAACCAAATGTCCTTATAAGCTAAATGTACTCCTAGGTTTGTCTGATTTTATTTCACTTTAACGACATACGTTTTTGAAATGAGATTTTAACTCACAACTTGAACGAAATGATATTCGTTGTGTTACATTTGGCGGAGGGTGGCGAGTTCCGAGCCAGCCGCGGTTTGTGGCTCTGGTGGACGTCGTGAAAGAAAAAAGTTGAAGACGTCCAATGCGGCATTAGAATATGTTAGAATGACATTAATATATGATTTGACTGACTTATACCTAATATAACTTGTATGTGTATGGTCCAAGAGGGGTCGGAAACGAGCGATACAGATGATCGGAGGAGCAATCTTAAGATGCTGATTAGACAGCATGATTATTGCACAGGTGTGCCTTAGGCTGGTCACATTAAAAGGCCACTCTAAAATGTGCAGTTTTATCTTGAAAAGAGACATTTATAGGCACTGAAGTATGGAAGTAATGGCTGTGCGAAGTTGCTGGATATTGGCAGGAACTGGAACACGCCGATCCAGAGCATCCCAAACATGCTCAATGGGTGATCTCTCACGGGGTCTTGACCTGACTGCAGGTCGTCGTCGTAACTGACTTGAGTGGGCAAATGCTCACCTTCGATGGCGTCTGGCACTTTGGAGAAGTGTTCTTTTCACGGATGAATCCCGGTTTTCACTTGTACCGGGCGGATGGCAGACAGTGTGTATGGCGTCATGTGGGTGAGCGGTTTGCTGATGTCAACGTTGTGACTAGAGTGGCCCATGGTGGCGGTGGGGTTATGGTATGGGCAGGCATATGCTATGGACAACGAACACAGGTGCATTTTATTGATGGCATTGTGAATGCACAGAGATACCGTGACGAGATCCTGAGGCCCATTGTTGTGCCATTCATCCACCACCATCACCTCATGTTGCAGCATGATAATGCACGGCCCCATGTTGCAAGGATCTGTACACAATTCCTGGAAGCTGAAAACATCCCAGTTCTTGCATGGCCTCCATACTCCCCGGACATGTCACCCATTGAGCATGTTTGGGATGCTCTGGATCGGCGTGTTCCAGTTCCTGCCAATATCCAGCAACTTCGCACAGCCATTACTTCCATACTTCAGTGCCTATAAATGTCTCTTTTCAAGATAGCACATTTTAGAGTGGCCTTTTATTGTGACCATCCTAAGGTACACCTGTGCAATAATCATGCTGTCTAATCAGCATCTTGATATACCACACCTGTCAGGTGGATGGATTATCTCGGAAAAGGGGAAGTGCTCACTAACAGATTTAAACAAGTTTGTGAACAAAGTTTGAGAGAAATAGGCCTTTTGGCTACATAGAAAAAGTCTAAAGCTAAAACAAGTGTTGCGTTTATATTTCTGTTCAGTGTAGATCGGCCACCGTTAAACTGACAAACGTATGAAATGTTTGTACGTGTGTGTGTTTAATGATGGGCTCATGATAAGTTGTCAAATCTGATTCGGAAACAAAAAAGATGTAGTATTTGAACGATTGTATTCTTTAAATATGACAATATGCCTTTATTACAATATCTATTTATTACATGTACAGTATATGCACATATATAGATATAATAATGGTGACTTGGTTGGCATCACTGCTAACGTGTGCAGTGGAAATATGGCATCCCCTTTTGTGGACATGGAAGAGTAACTTTGGGATGAGTTGGGCTGTGTGTGTATGTGTGTGTGTGTCCATGTATATGTGTGTGTGCGCATGTGTGTGTGTGTTTATGTGCACACAATAGTGTATGCGTGTGTTTGTATATGTGTGTGTGCATGTGTGTGCTGATATTCCATTAAAGGATGGAATTGGTTGGCAGCTGCAGGGCCTGGATGCTACCATCTGCTTAGGCTCAGAGACACACACACACACACACACACACACCATGGGGAGGTGGGCACGATCAGGTCATGATGGTAAAGAAAAGCAGAGAGTCATCAACATTTTGTGTACATTCTAGTAAATTACTAACGAAGAAATGTTCACCAACACTTTGTGCAAACCCTGTAACATCTTGTCAACTCATAAACATGCAACTGCTCGGCTACGGTACAGTACAACAGTGATTTTCAACCACTGTGCCGCGGCACACTAGTGTGCCGTGAGAGATCATCAGGTGTGCCGATGGAAATTATCCAATTTCCCTTAACTGGTCCAAAAAATATTATTTAGTTACTGCAAATAATTTGCCATGGTTGAGCGTCTGTGACCCGGGTGGTATTTTGTCGTAATTTTTTTCCGGGTTCGGTTCTGGGGAAACAGAGAAGATGCGGGTCGGGTCCTGGGTTTTATATCATAGTTATTATAGGATATGCGGGTTCGGGTCGGGCTGCGGGTCTTGTGCCGTCGGGTCGGGTTATGTGTGCGGATGGCGGGTTCTGCACGTCGCGGGTGTGGCGGGGCGGGAGCGGGTCTTGAAAATCAGACCCGTGCAGGAATTCATTTTCAGTTAAATGTTTGTTACAATAAAAAAGCTCTCTTATAATGTTGTTGTGCCGGCGTGGATTGCACATGCTGAGTTGTAAGACTATGCCAAACGAATTAAATATAATTGCCGACACCGAGTGAGACATTTTGAATGTTGGAATTTTTGTATATTTACACAATATAATAAGCCGTTACTTGTTTATTGGACAGCCCTTCTGTCTGCGTGGTTGTGTGTGTGTGTGTGTGTGTGTGTGTGTGTGTGCGCCACGTGTGTGATGACGTCATCGAAGACCTCGTCGACTTTTTTTTCGACTTCATTGATAGAAAGGTCGACTTGAAAAAATCAGTAGTCGGTGCAGCCCTAGTAGGTAGAGCAATAATCACCTTGCTACAATGTGTAATTTTGTAAAATTTTTTGCATGTTTTTAATGTGGCTTGGCTCAAAAAGGTTGAAAAAACACTGCAGTACAGTACCCGATCTAGTGGTACCGGTGCCGTGCCACGCTGGGATCTAGCCGTACCCTTAGCCGGGCCACGCGGGATCTAGCGGTACCGTAGCCGTGCCACGCGGGATCTAGCGGTACCGTAGCCGTGTGCTGCCCCGCGGGATCTAGCGGTACCGTATGCCGTGCCACGCGGCCCAATGGCACCACAGGTGATGCATTGGGCTCCCCCCCCCCCAACCCCACCAGAACTATCAGTCTCATGCAGACTCGAGTGCGGTGAGGCTGTTTAAAACCAGCCTCCAACCATGCACAACACACCACACACACACATTCCACAGGGAAGAGGATGATTGTGTTTTACTCCATATTGAAGATTTGAAAGGTTCACGATTCAATCTCAATAATTTCCCCTGGAATGTTATCCGCCATTGACATTTTCAAAACGTACAAATCGAGGAGATAGAAGGCCACCATGTTCCAACCGCACTGCTCTCAGTTCTGTTATGAATGTCCCTGAGACTTGGCTCTAATCAAAAAACTGGAGCCTGTGCTTTGCTTCGTGCGGATTTTTGAAGATACTTAGCTGAAGCAATACATGGGTATTTGATTTGACATCCATATGAACCAAACATATCGTTTCTGGATAATGGACAACTCTTGTTCGGATCTGTTTGGGATACTATTGACCTGTGTGTCCTCTACAATATAGACATGCATCCTGTCCATCGACAAGAGATGGCTTCTGACAGCAGTAATCATGGTTTTCTTCTTTTCCACACTATGGATTTACCAGTTTATATCATGGTTGGACTTTTCTTAGCAGACCTCTTGACTGGTGTAAACCAGGGGGAGGACTAAGCAGACCAGTACTCGTGAAGTGTGGAATCTGACAGGCTTCCATTATCCAGGAATTCTTTATAGTTATAGCTGTGAACCAGTTTCATTCGGTTAAGAAGCAGGTAATGGGCTCTCACTGCAGGGCTGCAACACATTCCCCGTTCAAAAAAACTGCTTACCACGGATGACATCACAGTTTTTATTAAAAGCCAGCCATGATGTCAAGATTGTGGAAAGATAGCTCTATTCTATATGAAAAGCCTCCTCGGCTCATGGTAAACTGCCGTAAAGTAGGGCCAGACTAACACCCTTTTTATGAATCAGTCCTGCAGCCATGCAGTGTTCCGTGAGACCCACATGAACCCCTGGAATGTGGCTGTTTTTTTTTTATAAGTTTTATAGAATCACAGACTCTTCCTCTGCCAGCCTTCAATCTACTCTGCAGGAAGCTGGGTGTGTAAAGCTTGTCACCTCCTTAAAAGACTGGTTTTTGCGCACAGGTGAATCAGTGGCACATTTATCTTGTTATCCACGATGCTAGCGGTTTATTCCAGGGAGTCATGTTCCTGGCACGTTGGACAAGGTTTTTCTCATGAATTATTTGTATTTGGACCAAAATACACCACAAAGAGAAAGCTTGTCCACACACTAATGATCAATAATTTCTTGAACAGCTAAAATGGCCACTTGGCTCAACCAGAAAAAAAATGGGAGCGGATCTGTGGACTCGGTCCAGTGCGAAAGGACTGTGGCAGCTAGGATAGCTGTTAGAGCATGCTTGCTACAAGTTGTGTGGTAATATCGATGCCTTTAGCCTCTTTTGGACCTGGCGGTAGTTTGTGTACACTTGTGTACAAAATGCGGATGTTTATCCTTTAAACAAAAAGTTTGCCATTTATTTTAGTTTCTTTCTTTGTTAAGGTGGTTGTTACTTGTTAAAGTATGTTTTGGTTGTTATGTTTCAGTCCTGATTCTCATTCAATAAGGCTTTTAAATAAAAATTCTCTCAGTTCTTGTCTCTCTCTCCCTCTCTCTCTCTCTCTCTCTCTCTCTCAATTCAATTCAACAAAGCTTGTATGGCATTGAACGTATCACAACATTTTGCCAAGCCACATCCAGTATGTACAAACATGAAATGAATGATAAGAAGTAAACAATAATAATAATAATAAATATAACAAAACATCACAGAACGACAGAATCTAATAATAAATACACCACATTAAAAGAAATGGAGTTTGTGTTGTCTCACTGCTGTCCCTCAGTTATGGCTGCTCTATGTATTTTAACTGCCAGAGTGGCCAGTCCTGTTCTCTCCAGAATTGGGTAACTTCTCTTCGTTTGTTAAGTTTCTAAATTCAGGGACAATTGCGCTGAATTATTGTTATTGAGGCCTCTCTAAGTTCAACACATTGTACACTGGGTTAAGAAGTGCAGCTCTCAATAAAGACTTTTAAATTAAAAAATGCTCTCTGTCCTTGTCTCTCTCTCTCTCTCTTCCTTCTCTTTTCATGTCTCAGGGGTGCGGAACTACCTTTCTCCTCCACATCCACCATCGCCGCTGCCACCACCACCCCCGCCGACGATGATGCGCCTCCGGCTCCGGGACGTTGCTACGTGCCGGTGGTCGGTCCCGTTCGGTGCCCTGCGAGATGTCCACCCTGACGCCTCCCCCGCGCGGCCACCCCTCCACCAGGCTGGCAGAGCTCCACGCAGCAACGCCACGAGGCCAATCTGTGGCCAAGAAGCGGTGATCCGCATGCTGACGGTGTCGTGCGTTGTTTTCTTGTCTGGATGCCGCTTACTGCGCCAACGCCTGGCGTGCCTTCGACACGCGGCGGCACGCGCGCTCTCCGGCGCGCCCATCTCCTTCATCAAGCTGCTGTCCTACACGTCTCCTGCGTTCAACACTGTTCATCTACTGCTTCATGAACACGCGCTTCCGCAAGGCGCTGCTCGCCACCTGCTCCTGCTTGCGCCTGCTCTGCCGTCGTGGCGGTACCATAGCCACCGCCACGGACGCCGCCACCGCCGGCTCAGCGGCTGCGGGACAACGAAGAGGAAGCTACGCACCGGGCGTCCATGTCCAAGTTTATTACACCACGCGTCAGCACCATGCACATGCTGAGAGAGAGTGGAGAGAGAGAGAGAGAGAGAGGAGAAGAAGTAGAGAAAGAGAGAGAGATGATGATGAATGGATGCGGGACCGACTTAGAAGAGCAGTCGCCCGCACGCATCGCTACACAGTCCTCCACAGTCTTTCAGGCGTTTCCGTATCCCCCCCCCCACACACACACACCACACCAACTATACAATAGTATACCACGTGACAACAATTTGTGTCAATTATCAATTCAAGTTATTCATTCAATGATTCAAGTATTCACTCTTGAAATTAATTAATAATAATTTATTTAGTTATAATTAATTAATAATTATTAAAGCCTTCATGCCTCCAACTTGTGTGTGTGGTGTGAGGTGTTCGTGTGTAGAGATGTGAGCTTTACCATGTGCAGTAATCACCATGCTTGCTGTGTTTTTTTTGCATTTATTTCCCCATCGTACATGCTAACCTCATCTGTGTCGTGATGCTCATGCTTTGCCTCATTAGACTGTAAGTGCCTGCTCGTATGCAGTAGCCTGACCCGTCGCGCCGACTACCGACCGCCTCGTTTATGACGGTAATCAGACAACACACATTAGTAGGAGCCAGCTTATGAGTCACGTTGCATGGCGTCAGGGTCATTTAGGGCATTTGCAGATGCTTTTATCCAAAGCGACTTACAAAGAGTACATTAGTTGAAGAAGAACAGCAATATTATCACTTGTGTACATAAAATAAGAATAGAGCAGGTTTCAAACATCATTAGTTGCAAGGCTAAAGAACGAGTTTCATAATTGCTAGGTTGTCTGCATAATACTGGATAAGAGCAAACGTTCATTCTGAGTGCAGTCACCAACATCTAGAACATACATTGTCAGCAATGCTAATACTATTCATAATTAATAATGCATCATGCATTCCATCTACGAACACAGTTATTCTCTTAACCCGGTCTTACCTTGACGAAGTTTAGCACTTTCTGTGCATCTATAGAGCGCATGAAATCTCACCCGCTCACATTATTAAGACACTACGAAGGCAGCGTTTATGTGCGGGCTACCGGGTCTCTCCTCCAGTGTGATATTAACAAGTGAATGAAAATCAGCGCAGTAATTCATTTAGGCGAAGACCCTCATGTTATTGCGTTCATCGCCTCGTCAAAGTTTCTCACAAGCTGTCTGCTGCTGCTCTTGCTGCTGCTGCTTGTCTGGAAGAACGCGTCTCTCTGGAAACGCTTACCTTGGACTCGCAGTGGGCGGCGCATCTCCTCAAACGGAGCCTTCTGGAACTTCTCAATCACCTGACGCCGCTTCTCCCTTCCTGCTCCTCCAGCCCGTTGGTGTCTGCAACCAATCACGACATTTTTGCCTGCAGCATTCGCCAATAACACACTGCTAGCTAAAGTCGCACAGTCCAGAAACCCTGTTTAGCTAAAGTCTGTACAGTTCAGAAAGCCTTGTTAGCTAAGTCTGCACCATTCCAGAAACCCGTTAGCATATAAAGTCTGTACCAGTCAGAAACCCTGTGAGCTAAATCTGCTACCAGTCAGAAACCCTGTTAGCCTAAAGTCTGTACCCAGTCAGAAAGCCTGGTTTAGCTAAAGTCTGCACCAGTCAGAAACCCTGTTTAGCTAAAGTCTTTGCACCAGTTCAGAAAACCCTGTTAGCTAAAGTCTGTACCAGCAAGAAAACCCTGTTAGCTCAAGTCTGCTACCAGTCAGAAACCCTGTTAGCTAAAGTCTGTACCAGTCAGAAAAGGCCTGTTAGCTAAAGTTCTGCACAGTCAGAAAACCCTGTTACTAAAAGGTCTTGTACCAGTCAGGAAACCCTGTTAGCTAAAAGTTCTGTACCTAGTCAGAAACCCTGTTAGCTAAAGTCGTGTACCAGCTCAGAAAGCCTGTTAGCTAAAGTATGCCCACCAGTCAGGAAAACCTGTTAGCTAAAGTCTTGCACCAGTCAGAAACCCTGTTAGCTAAAGTCTGCACCAGTCAGAAACCCTGTAGCTGAAGTCTGCACCAGTCAGAAAGCCTTGTTTAGATAAAGTCAGCACATGTCAGAAAGCCCCTTAGCTGGATCAATCAAAAGTGTCATGTTGGACCAAAATAAGTCTCACCTATTGGCTTCGTCAAAGTCTCAGAAGGTGATCCTCCTCTGCCAGCTCGGACTGCAGAAACAGAAGACATTAAGAATGAGCGTCTTCCAGACAGGATAGCGACCAGGCTGGTGCAGGCAGAGGCGACAACCCTCCCCATCTCTGGGACCTGGAAACCCAGGTGGACACCAGCTACGGAGGCCTTTAATACGTCCAGAAGCGGTACAAGCGTGTTTCATCGGGGAGGTGGAGGTGAGTCTGGACCGTGGAGGTGCTCGGGAGGGGGAGTGACTCTGGAGGGTGAAGGTGGTGACTGACCTGCTCTGGGAGGTGGTTGCTGGGAGGCAGCTGCAGGGAGATGGTGTCCACCCACGCTCTTCCGCCTTGCCAGGTGATCTTCATCTGAGAACAGAGAACACACAGCGGTCAGCCAGGGCACTTAACCAGTGGAGAAGACGCATGGAAAGATTAATAATAGAATAGAGCAGGATTCAGCCAGTTGCATAATTGCCTAGGTTGTCTGCATAATAGCTTGAGCATAAGAGCAAAAGTCCATTCTGAGCTGCAGTACCAACATCTAAGAACGTTTAAAATATGCTAAACAATGCTAAGTACTGTTAATAAGTGCCAAGAACATACAAACACACAAGTTATGCTCGGTTAAAGCAGACACGGTTCTGGAACCCACCGAGGTTGATGGCAGCGTGAGTTTTAGACATGAAGTACGCTGTACACAGCAGACCCACAGGATGAACACACACTGCTGTCCATAGACAGCCGCCTTCTCCACTCACAGTCTTGACTTACCGGGTGCGACTATTTCTGTGTGAGTGTGGACCGCCCACCCTCCACCCTCGCCGTCTGCTCTGCTGGTCCGTCCTCTTACACGTCTGCTCCAGGTGGTGCCAACTTCCCCATCAGACCTCAGCTGCTCCTCAAAAACCCGTCAGACTCTCGACTCCCAGGGAGGGAGGGGGTGAGGTCAGAGCCACCGGTTGCAGGAGGGAGTGATTCGGAGAAACACAGACTAACTCGTCAGCACACCACCACACTAGAGTGGCGCGAGCCGCCCACCACTGTGAACACGCCCCTGTTGAGAGTGACAGGGCAGGGTTCAGACACCCCCGAGGGGTGGAACTGTGAAGTTAGCTCGTGAGTCAGAGCGACACAAGGTCCCTCTCCCACGCAGAGCGCACAAGCTGACTCACCCACGCCCCGGAGCGCTTAATGATGTAGCCAGAGATGGATAGCATGCTGCGCACCCCCCCGTTAGCCCTAATTATGCACGTTGTTAACGTCAAAGGTGTTACGATTGTGGCACTTTTTTCAGAGTTCACGAGTGTATTTTGCTCAGGAGTCCTTGCGCTGTGCTTCTAGAAACACCGATCTCCGCGGTGGTCGTAAACATTAAGGGGCTCATAAGGGAAGCGCGAGCAGCGAGGGCAGACTATAAAGCTCCTCTCTCTCCCTCCAATAATCCTAATAATATCATAATCATTCGCATTAATAATCACTGCGCCATAAACAGTTAAGGCCTCCCGTCGGGTGCGTGGGTTCCAGATAGGGCCGGTTGGTACAGACGTGTGTTGGAACGAGACCAGAACAGGGATCCGGCTCCGCCCCCCATGGCGTGCGAGGGTCTGGGGTGTTGGCGAGGGTCGTGGTGTGGTTATTAGGTTCGAGATCTTTCATTTGTTCTGCTTCTCTGCTCTCAAATCCAACATCTTTTCAACTTGCATTCCCTTTAACACAACGCAAAAACTCAGTAAAATCGGTCGATGGTGGTTGTATTTTTTTGTATCCTCATTTCCATTTGTTGTTCCCTTGGTGTCGAGGTGTCGGCTGAGGCGGCAGGTCGTTTCCAACACGACGAGCTTGGCTTCGGAGGTCAGCGGCGTCACCTTGGACAACAGATTAATATGTCGCCCGGTCCGCAGAGGCGACAGGCTAATAAATAAAGAGCGAGGGAGACGGAGCTCGTTTTGACCCGCGCGGTTAATGGACCGGCCGCTCGGTATCTTGATCAGTGACTAACGAGCATACAATAAATAACGCGACGTCGCGATACGCTTTAATTAGCATAACAGCAACATGGCCGAATCTGAGAAGCCTCTCGGCGCACGTCTGCTTTTGAGTCGCGCGCCAAATGCAATGCTGCTGTACATTCTGACTTGGCATCGGGAAACCAACTTCAGGGAATGCAAGTTCAAGTCAACTTTATTTGTATAGCCCTGGTAATCACAGTTAGACGCAAGGGCTCTACAGGCCATTATGATTGTATGGTAAATGGATTGCATTTATATAGTGCAGGTGCAGACTGAGAGAAGAACTCAGAGTGGGGATCGCTCCTTCCAGGGACGGTTCAGGAGTGCAACGGTCGCCATACGGGCATGAAAAGGAGTAACAAAGCATTACAATTTGCAAGCGACAAAGTACAAATGATAATGGAATAGTAATTATTGCAAGTGATGGGAGTGCGGCTGCGGAGAGCGGGCCTGTAGCCATCAGGTGGGCTGGCCAGCAGGATCCAAGGCAGCCGTGAGAGGAGGACAGCGGCCGTTGTTTGGTTGTTTAAGGCCTCCCAAATCATCTAGCTCCCTTTCGGCTCTGTTGTGCCTCTTGCGCTTCACCCGGATCTCTCCCCGCCTCCACCGCCCTCCATCGCCTCCATCGCCTCGTCACGCGTGGCCAAAGGGTGACGCGTCAATAAAGGCGCTGGCGTTGAGGCCACCGCCGACACCAAACAATATTACACACTATTACTTTTATTTACGCGCGGCAGCGAATGAAAAGACCCCGATGAGATCTGGGTTCACCACGAGGTCTGTGGCCGCCGCCCCCCTCCCAGCGTTCCTTTTATTACCCGTCTGACTGTAGCAGCTACAGCAGACCCACCATCCACCTGCACCCTCACCTGCAACTTCCACCCACCCCAAGCCCAGCGTGCTAGATGCGTCTATGGGTGGAGGTGGATACACCCAGTCACAGCGGCTTGGATTCATTCAGAGAGCGGTTATTGCCACGTTAGAGATAAGGTCACACATATACCTTCTAATAGATGGAATTAAGGTTTCACACTGTGGTTGTCGGGTCGGTTAGTCTCTAATAGATGGAGATAAGGTTCACACTATATCTCTAATAGATAGAGATACGTTTCACACTATATCTCTAATAGAATGGAGATTAAAGGTTCACACTTATCTCTAATAGATGGGGATAAGGTTCACACTGTGATCTTCTAACGCGGTGAAGTAGTTCTTAAATTAAAATCCCACTCCTGAAAATGTATGTTGACCCAGTTTGAAAACCACAAGTCTAATCTACCATCTATGATACTCAGTAACTAGAACAGTATGTAGGTTTTGCTTGGGTTTGAGGTTGTACTATGATGATAATGCTTAATCTAGTGTCTATTAATGCTTAGATCTATGAAGACGATTACACTATGTTTTACAGATGCATCGGGTACTTACCACAACAAAATCATCCATAGGCAGAGAGAAGAGAAAAGATTTTAAAATTGCATATTGTACATGACAGATATAACTTAACGACAGGAGAAAGAAGCTTCTGGTCTTTCACCACGAGTCTTTTAGCAGGCGCTTTCGATCCAAAGCAATTTACATTTGAACTCATGGGAGCAGCAGTTAGGGCATCGCGCTCAAGGCTGCTCTACAGGTCAGCAGTGGAACCAGCACCTGACTCTGCTAATGCTAATACAACATAGCTAACAGCTAGCTAGTCTATCTAAAATTGAGCTTAATCTAACAGTTAGGTTGAAATAAACAATCCTTTGCATACAATTAAGTTACTGATCTGAATTATTTTCTGCCTCCACCTCGGTGGAGGAGGCCGGTGAGTCACAAACGGACTCATTTCCTACTTCCCGGCAAGGTGCAAATGTCAACCATCTCTGGGCCGTGAGATTCCGTGTTATTCTTCTGACACTTCACTCTACATCTGTACCAACGAGAGCAGCGCAGATGTACCAGACGGAACAGCAGTCACACGGAATTGAAGAGCCGCATTGATGTAAGGCCCATAGCCTCGTAAAGATCTTTAATGTGTTCCTCAGATACTCAGATCCAGATACGCAACCACGCCCGCCCCTCGCATCGTCCTCCTCCTCCCAGCTGGAAGGGAGGACACAACAGAGAGGGTTTCGATGTACGCAGGGCTTGGCGCCTGGCTCACGTCAGCTACCTCAAGGAGAGAGCAGAGTAGCCGCTGACATCCATAGCCGAGATGATTGAGCGACTTAAATGTCACCTCGCGGCTCTCAATCTCTCTTT
>PIJE02001410.1:100928-135205 GCA_002895965.2 Coryphaenoides rupestris
GGGGCGGGAGCGGGTCTTGAAAATCAGACCCGTGCAGGAATTCATTTTCAGTTAAATGTTTGTTACAATAAAAAAGCTCTCTTATAATGTTGTTGTGCCGGCGTGGATTGCACATGCTGAGTTGTAAGACTATGCCAAACGAATTAAATATAATTGCCGACACCGAGTGAGACATTTTGAATGTTGGAATTTTTGTATATTTACACAATATAATAAGCCGTTACTTTGTTTATTGGACAGCCCTTCTGTCTGCGTGTTGTGTGTGTGTGTGTGTGTGTGTGTGTGTGTGCGCACGTGTGTGATGACGTCATCGAAGACTCGTCGACTTTTTTTCGACTTCATTGATAGAAAGGTCGACTTGAAAAAATCAGTAGTCGTGCAGCCCTAGTAGGTAGAGCAATAATCACCTTGCTACAATGTGTAATTTTGTAATTTTTTTTGCATGTTTTTAATGTGGCTTGGCTCAAAAAAGTTTGAAAAACACTGCAGTACAGTACCGATCTAGTGGTACCGTAGCCGTGCCACGCGGGATCTAGCGGTACCGTAGCCGTGCCACGCGGGATCTAGCGGTACCGTAGCCGTGCCACGCGGGATCTAGCGGTACCGTAGCCGTGCCACGCGGGATCTAGCGGTACCGTAGCCGTGCCACGCGGGATCTAGCGGTACCGTAGCCGTGCCACGCGGGATCTAGCGGTACCGTAGCCGTGCCACGCGGGCCCAATGCACCACAGGTGATGCATTGGGCTCCCCCCCCCCCAACCCCACCAGACTAATCAGGTCTCATGCAGACTCGAGTGCGGGTGAGGCTGTTTAAACCAGCCTCCAACCATGCACAAACACACACACACACATTCCACAGGGAAGAGGATGATTGTGTTTTACTCCATATTGAAGATTTGAAAGGTTACGATTCAATCTAAATAATTTCCCCTGGAATGTTATTCCGCCATTGTACAATTTTCAGAAACGGACAAATCGAGGAGATAGAGAGGCCACCATGTTCCAACCGCACTGCTCTCAGTCTGTTGATGAATGTCCCTGAGACTTGGCTCTAATCAAAAACTGGAGGCCTGTTGCTTTGCTCTGTGCGGATTTTGAAGATACTTAGGCTGAAGCAATACATGGGTTTGATTGGACATCCATATGAACCAAACATACTGTGTTCTGGATAATGGACAACCTCTTGTTCGGGATCTGGTTTGGGATACTATTGACCTGTGTGTCCTCTACAATATAGACATTGGCATCCTGTCCATCGACCAAGAGATGGCTTCTGACAGAGTAGATCATGGTTTTCTCTTTTCCACACTATGGATTTACACAGTTTATATCATGGGTTGGACTTTTCTATAGCAGAACCTCTTGACTGGTTAAACCAGGGGGAGGACTAAGCAGACCAGTACTCGTGAAGTGTGGAATCTGACAGGGCTGTCCATTATCAGGAATTCTTTATAGTATAGCTGTGAAACCAGTTTTCATTCGGTTAAGAAGCAGGGTAATGGGGCTCTCACTGCCAGGGCTGCAACACAGTTCCCCGTCAAAAAAATCACTGCTTACACGGATGACATCACAGTTTTTATTAAAAGCCAGCATGATGTCAAGATTGTGGAAGATAGCTTAATTCTATATGAAAAGGCCTCCTCGGCTCAGGTAAACTGCCGTAAAAGTGAGGCCAGACTAACACCTTTTTATGAATCAGTCCTGCAGCCATGGCAGGTGTTCCGTGAGACCCACATGAAACCCCTGGAATGTGGCTGTTTTTTTTTATAGTTTTATAGAATCACGGACTCTGTCCTCTGCCAGCCTTCAATCTACTCTGCAGGAAGCTGGGTGTGTAAAGCTTGGTCACCTCCTTAAAATGACTCGGTTTTTGCGCACAGGGTGAATCAGTGGCACATTTATTTGTTGAATCCACGATGCTAGCGGGTTTATTCAGGGAGTCATGGTTCCTGGCACTTGGACAAGGTTTTTCTCATGAATTATTTGTATTTGGACCAAAATACACCACAAAGAGAAAGCTTGTCCACACACTAATTATCAATATTTCTGCAACAGCTAAAATGGCCACTTGGCTCAACAGAAAAAAATGGGAGCGGATCTGTGGACTCGGTCCAGGTGCTGAAAGGACTGGTGGCAGCTAGGATGAGCTGGGTAGAGCATGCTTGCTACAAGTTGGTGGGTAATATCGATGCCTTTAGCCTCTTTTTGGACCTGGGGGGTAGTGTTGTGTACATGTGTACAAAATGCGGATGTTTATCCTTTAAAACAAAAAGTTTGCCATTTTATTTTAGTTTCTTTCTTTGTTAAAGGTGGTTGTTACTTTGTTAAAGTATGTTTTGGTTTGTATGTTTTCAGTCCTGTATTTCATTCAATAAAGGGCTTTTTAAATTAAAAAATTCTCTCAGTTCTTGTCTCTCTCTCCCTCTCTCTCTCTCTCTCTCTCTCTCTCTCTCTCAATTCAATTCAACAAAGCTTTATTGGCATGAACGTTATCACAACATTATTGCCAAAGCCACATCCAGTATGTACAAACATGAAATGAATGATAAGTAAGTAATAATAATAATAATAATAATAATAACAATAACATCACAGAATACGACAGATCTAATAATAAATACACCACATTAAAGAGAAATGGAGTTGGTGTGGTCTCACTGGCTGTCCCTCAGGTTATGGCTGCTGCTATGTATTTAACTGCCAGAGTGGCCAGGTCCTGGTTCTCTCCCAGAATGTGGGGTAACTTCTCTTCGTTTGTTAAGTTTCTAAATTCAGGGACAATTGCGCTGAATTTATTGTATGAGGCCTCTCTAAGTTCAACACATTTAGTACACTGGGTTAAGAAGTGCAGCTCTCAATAAAGGACTTTTTAAATTAAAAAATGCTCTCTGTCCTTGTCTCTCTCTCTCTCTCTCTCCTTCTCTTTCTCATGTCTCAGGGGTGCGGAACGACCTGTTCTCCTCCACATCCACCATCGCCGCTGCCACCACCACCCCCGCCGACGATGATTGCGCCTCCGGCTCCGGCGACGGTTGCTACGTGCCGGTGGTGCGGTCCCGTTCGGTGCCCCTGGAGATGTCCACCCTGACCGCCTCCCCCGCGCGGCCACCCCCTGCCACCAGGCTGGCAGAGCGTCCACGCAGCAACGCCACGAGGGCCAATCTGGTGGCCAAGAAGCGGGTGATCCGCATGCTGACGGTGATCGTGGCGTTGTTCTTCTTGTGCTGGATGCCGCTGTACTGCGCCAACGCCTGGCGTGCCTTCGACACGCCGGCGGCAGCGGCGGCGCTCTCCGGCGCGCCCATCTCCTTCATCAAGCTGCTGTCCTACACGTCTGCCTGCGTCAACCCTGTCATCTACTGCTTCATGAACACGCGCTTCCGCAAGGCGCTGCTCGCCACCTGCTCCTGCTGCGCCGTGCTCTGCCGTCGTGGCGGTAGCCATAGCCACCGCCACGGACGCCGCCACCGCGGGCTCAGCGGGCTGCGGGACAACGAAGAGGAAGCTACGGCGACCGGGGCGTCCATGTCCAAGTTTAGTTACACCACGGTCAGCACCATGGGCACATGCTGAGAGAGAGTGAGAGAGAGAGAGAGAGAGAGAGGGAGAGAGAGGTAGAGAAAGAGAGAGAGATGGATGGATGAATGGATGCGGGGACCGACTTAGAAGAGGCAGTCGCCGCGGCAACGCATCGCTACACAGTCCGTCCACAGTCTTTCAGGCGTTTCCGTATCCCCCCCCCCCACACACACACACACACACACACAACTATACAATTATATACCACGTGACAACAATTTGTGTCAATTATCAATCAAGTTATATCATTCAATGATTCAAGTATCACCTTGAAATTAATTAATTAATAATTTATTTAGTATAATTAATTAATAATTAATTAAAGCCTTCATGCCTCCAACTGTGTGTGTGAGAGTGTGTATTCGTGTGTAGAAGATGTGAGCTTTACCAGTGTGCAGTAATCACCATGCTTGCTGTGTTTTTTTTGCATTTATTTCGCCATCGTACATGCTAACCCTCATCTGTGTCGTGATGCTCATGGCTTTGCCTCATAGACTGTAAGTGCCTGCTCGTATGCAGTAGCCTGACCGCGTCCTGCGGCGACTACCGACCGCCTCGTTTATGACGGTAATCATGACAACACACATTAGGTAGGAGCCAGCTTGATGAGTCACGTTTGCATGGGGTCAGGGGTCATTTAGGGCATTTGGCAGATGCTTTTATCCAAAGCGACTTACAAAGAGTACATTAGTTGAAGAAGAGACAGCAATATATCACTGTGGTACATAAAGATAAGAATAGAGCAGGTTTCAAACATTCATAGTTGCAAGGCTAATAGAACGAGTTTCATAATTGCTAGGTTGTCTGCATAATATCTGGGATAAGAGCAGACGTGTCATTCTGAGTGCAGTACCAACATCTAAGAACATACATTGTGCTCAGCAATGCTAAATACTATTCATAATAATAATGCATCATGCATTCCATCTAGCGAACACAGTTATTCTCTTAACCGGTCTGTACCTTGACGAAGTTAGCACTTTCTGTTCCATCTATAGAGCGCAGTGAATCTCACCCGCTCACATTATTAAGACACTACGAAGGCAGACGTTTAGTGCGGGCCTACCGGGTCGTTCTCCTCCAGTGTGATATTAACAAGTGAATGAAAATCAGCGCAGTAATTCATTTAGGCGAGACCCTCATGTTATTGCGTTCATCGCCTCGTCAAAGTTTCTCCAGTGTCACTGCTGCTGCTGCTGCTGCTGCTGCTTGTCTGAAGAACTGAAAGCCGAATCTTTCCCAAGATTCTGCTCTGTTTGTTTTGCTTCGTAGATTCATTATGGTGCCAGCGTCACCGCACTCATAATTATGTTCTTGGAGGAAATCAAGTTGATGCCTCGCAATGCCGCCAGGAGATGATCTATGTAAAGACAAGCAAATCCGATAAGCTAGCGCTAGTCCCTCTCTCTCTCTCTCTCTCTCTCTCTCTCTCTCTCTCTCTCTCTCTCTCTCTCTCTCTCTCTCCATATCCTCGTCCACTACGCCTCACTACAGAAGCAGAAGCAAGAAGCAATTAGCTAACACTGCTACAATCTTTTTAAGTCAGCCAAACTCGGCCAAACTCAGACTCACAGATTTCCCCTGAAACCCTTTGGCTAATCAATGAGCATCTCCTGCTGCCTATGTGGCCGTCTCCTCTCTCCTCTCTCCTCTCTCCTCTCTCCTCTCTCCTCTCTCCCTCTCTCCTCCCTCGTCCCTCCTCCCTCCTCTCTCCTCTCTCCTCCTGCCGCCATGACATGACCTGTGTCACGGGTGGGCGGGGGGTGGGTGGAGGTGAGGGGGGCAGGCGGGTGAGAGGGGGGACGAGACAGACCAAGGGGCCCAGACGTCTCCAGAGGGCCCTTGCCCACCCACCACACCCCGTCGAGAGTGGCGAGTGGCTCCGCTGCAAAACACTTCTTCTCCCTGATAGGATCGGATATGATTTAGTTTGCCCGGGATAAGTGAACACGCGTATACACACGCACATACATACAAAACGCCACCATACACACACACACTACACTGTGCCCGTGTAGCAGTAGGAGCGGTACAGTGTGTGTGTGTGTGTGTGTGTTGTGTGTGTGTGTGTGTGCCAGGTACCTTCTGCCTGGTTGTGCGGACTGCAGTAATACAGTTGCCTGTGGATTGTTGTTTATGGGCTGTGAGCTGGGGAGAGCTCTCCACCACTCTGGACGGGAGAGACTCTGATTTCCCAGAGGCTTTTCTGTGTTATAACACACTACACGACACACACTAGGTACTGACCTCACACACACACACACACACACACGCATGCAGGCACACACATGTAGCAAACACACACACACACACACACACACACATACACATACGCATGCATGCTCAGAGACACACGCACACACACATAGACACACGCACACACATACCTAAACACACACACACACAGACGTGCACATGTGCATGCGCAGGCATACAGGAACACAGACATGCGTGCACGTGCATTCACGCACATACACAAACACACACACACGTAGAGATACACACACACACACACACACACACCTTTCCTATATCCATTATCACTCTTTCTGACTACCAATTCCAAACCGTTACTCCCGTCTCCACAAGCTGCAGTGTTCACTCTTAAGTAGAGGCTTGTGCTCGATAACGTGGCTTAAAGACACACAGGGGCTGGCCGCATCACACAGCTACCAGGACCACCAAATCATATCATTTTGGATTTGGGATTTTTCATTTCCTCCCCCCATAAAGGTTACCGTTATGATACGGCACATTTCCATACGTAAATGAAATAATAAAGGTCACATCGTTTGAGAGGAGGAGAGCAAATCAAAACGGGGCCGCCGCTGTTGAAAATGGCTTCCGGACGGAGATTCTATCAAAGTCAAGGGCCACCTCACGTCCTCCTCAAATACACCCGGCCACTGGGGCTCGTAGCCCATTGCTTTTATATTGAAGTAATAATGCAGCAAAAACACAAAATCACATAGCCGGGAATATCAAAGGTCACGCCAGCACGTGGTGTGAATAATTAACATGTTTTAGTGGAATGGCGTTGTGTCTGGTGGAATGCATTTTTACGAAATCGTACACAAACGCTTTGTCACCTGGTCGGCAGGTACAGGCAGAAGGGTAGATTTTCAGTGGAAGTGTAATACCATGGGTGGGTCTGTTAATGGTACAGTCTGTTAATGGTACAGTCCGAGAGTAGAGCGCCCTATGTCTCGTCACGCTGATCGTATGATGTTCGTATGCTTTACATTCAGGAGAGAAGACGCTGGGCTGCAGCAGGAAGTTATAAGTTACAGAAAGGTCCTCAGATGCACCAAAGCAAACTGAACACCAAACACATCGTCAGGCGAGTCGTGTGCCGCATTCACGCCGGGGGCTGTTGGCTGTAGTTGGGTGAATTTTCTTGTACTTCCTGTATGTATGTTTATTTATTTATTTAACCAGGAAGCCCCTTGAGAGGAAAATCGCTTTTTTTTGGCAAGGTTGCACCATTATAAATTAGAGCATAGAGTTAACACAGACAAGGAACAATGAAGGACATTTATATGTGTTGCCCTTTATTAAGGTTCCAAAAAAAACAAAAAACCTCAACAACATCCATCCATCCACCCTGCCCTCTGAGTGGCAGATGACAGGGCGGCTGCGGCGACAGCGACGGCCTGTTGATGGCGGTAGCGCGACCGTCGTCCTCAGCTCGGCCGGGGGACTCAGGGGATCGACTCATTTTGCTTTTGAGGATGTTCATCGCTGCTGGGCTGAAGCCACACGTTCTATCTATAACTCTGACTTCATTGTCGTTGCATAATGACTTCCACAGTAACCCCACCCATCCTTCTCTATGTAATTCGAGAACTAATTTCCCTTCCGACAAAGCGGAGCAAATAATTTTCCTGACGTGAGACAAATAAAGACGCGGTTACTACACGAGCGTGTCTTCACAGCGCCGCGAGGCTATTCTTGAGTCCTCTGACTCAAAGTTATTATTTTTTGTAAAACATTTCATTGTGTCTTTTGGGGACGTAGCGCAACAGAGACACATCACTCACTGCTGACTTGACTGGATGAATGAATTAATAAATTCATTAATTCACCCTTGAGGACCGAAGACATGTGAGGACCAAAGGGATTCATTGCCTTATTAGATCTGTAGCAGAAATGCCAAAAAAAACTCATTACAATACATTTTATAGGCACGCGACATTCGTGGGAGCTGCTGTCTCATACACACACACACACACACACACACACACACACACACACACACACACACAGTCAGAATCTGAATCAGGTTGCCATAGTTTTTATAAACAAGGAATGAGCTTTTGTGAAATTGGTGCATGACATTGAACAATTGAACGGAAAGGAATAACAAATATATATATAATAAAATAAGCAAATAAAAGGTACAATTTAAAGATTGTGTGTTAATGTCACGCACACACACACACACACACACACACACACACACACACACACAGCCTTGATACCTGAATGAAACAGTGGGCTGAATCTCTTTCGTAATGGATGCACACATGTCTCTCCATGTTGCTCCATGTTCCTCCTTTCCATTCCTTCTCTGGGTGATACTTGAAAGACAAAATGTATCTCATGCATTATTCAGCGTTGTCATTTTGACTGTGTGTGTTCTTGAAGGCTCTTGTGTCTGTGTCATCCGTGTGCAGGAGAGCAGGGCTGAGGACCCGGTTCTGGTCAAAGGTCAAAACGCTCACCATGTCCAGGCCACCATTGCCTTAAGTGTGCCTGGGCATCTTTGTGTGTGTGTGTGTGTGTGTGTGTGTGTGTGTGTGTGTGTGTGTGTGTGTGTGTGTGTGTGTGTGTGTGTGTGTGTGTGTGTGCGTGCGTGCGTGCGTGCGTGCGTGCGTGCGTGTGTGCGTGTGTGTGTCTGAGCATATGTGTGTGTTGTATGTGTGTGTGTGTCAACATGACGCGGAGGCTGGAGTTGACCGTGTATGCGGTCTATATGAGTCACAACAACAACAACAGGCCCTGACAGCGAGGTCGCGGAGGTCAAGAGTCCTGTGTGTGGATGGGTGTTAAAAATCACTCGTGGTTTCCCTCAACGGGTTTGGAGGTTGACTTTGCTCGTTACAGGTTCATCTCCTGTTGCTGGTTACTGTCTGAGGACGCCGCTGTTGTGTTTTGACGTGTTTGTGTGTGCGCTGTTGTCCGTCGTTGCCGGCACCGGCGCTCTCGGTGTTTACCTGTGCTTTTAGAAGTGTACGTGTCATTTCCTGTTCTGGCGGGTTCTACCTCCTGTGTGTGCGAGTGACCCTGAGTGCGGATTTACTGCTGTTACGATTGTTGTCGCAGCTCACGTTTATCGTGTTTTGACCGTTTTGCAGTCGGAGACACGGTGCAGTATATCATGTTGATCGGGGGCCCTCTCATGTATCATCTGGTCGAGTCGTGCGTACATTTCCGATTTTCTGGCACGAGCAAAACAAAACACCCGATAACTGTAGACGCTCTGAGCTCTCATGTTCAATCTCCGGATTGAACGTGAGATTGTGTTCTTATGTGCAGAGACATAGCCACACATGCCCCGCCAGACAGGCTCGTGTTTATCTGGAAATTATTAGACAACAATAATTCATTTTAAGAGGGGAGAGGGGTGAGGGAGAAGGGGGGAGAAGGGGTGAGTCACTACTGAGTTATTACTGAAGACTCTTTTTCTCTCGCTCCTGCTCAGTTCGATGGATGAAAGCTATTGTTGAAATACTGATGTGAACCCTGAACAGCCAGGAGTAGCCTTCTATGTTAACGCTAATTTGCTTTACGTGTGTCTGTGTTTTGTTATTTATCGTAATAAACTTTGTGTGATGAATAGCCATTGTGATGTAGAATGTACTCGATGGAAAGCTGAAATTGGATTATAAAAGTGCTTTTTCTTTTTCTCTTTGACCGCTTTAACTGATCTTTTTGTATCTGTGTGTGCACATCAATGATTGTTAATTGTTTCGTGATATAAATAATTAAAAAAAACACTCACCCTAAGCTACTGTCTCTGTCAGTCATTTTCTGGTAGATTGATTTTCCTTCCACAAAGAAAAAAAATCGGAATATATAGAATATATATATGAAAAATGTGAAGTGGTCGACGTCCGGTCTCTGTTGACTGCGCTGTTCGGACCACTCGAGTGGTTTTACTGGAAGTCACATCATAATCACGTTGATTCAAACACATTTTTTCAAAATCGTTTTACCCGCATGACACACAAACTAAATCACACAAAGATTATATCTTCCGTTCCGTTCCGTTCCGAATCCAAATATATTTCAAATATGAGTTGTGTATTATAAGTCGAGGATCTGTGTTTTGTCAGACTTTGAGCAGCAGATAGTTAACTGGTATTTCATCTCTCACGGTCTGCTATTACACAACAATAACAGTGATTAAGTAGATGTGTGTGTGGGAGACCCACAACTCGAGCATTGAAGATGCAAGCAAAGTATCACTTCAACGGTCAACGATAAATGGATTGCATTTCTATATATATATACATACTGTATATATTGCGCTTTTATCCCCAGCTCTCTACATTGCAGACTTTGAGTAGAACACAGATGAACATGCGTCCAGAAGGAGGCAGAGATGCTGTCATGGCAGTTAAAGATATTACCACTCAAAGCGGACTCCAGCCCAGTCTCGTCGACGTCACATTTGCATTTTGAACGTATTTATAATGAGATGAATGACAGTGTTTTTTTAAATGACTCACTCACACTGGAAGCCGTGTGTGACTTGGTGTGTGTCAGGTCCCACCTCATGCCAGGATACGCTAATCCCGAATGTTCTGTGGATGAACGGCGGCTGGTCCGATGGAGCGGTCAACGCGGCCACGAGGCTTGGCCGATCTATGGACGCGAGCCTCGCCCATTCGTCTCGGAAATCAATGCTAAATGGATTGAGTCGTTACTGCATTTGAATAATGGCCTTCACAAGCCTGCAGCGACTCTCCATCGTGGTCTCCTGTTGTGATGTTCGATGCGATGCACATCCTGATCCGTGACTTAACTCTCCATCTCGTTTGCGCCGTTTTGTCTTTCAGGGGTGAAATGTTTTGTTTCATCTTATTTTATTTACCGTGTATCAAAGCGGACTCGTAAAACCATGTATCACAGATATATACCGTCAGATTATTGATGCTGTTGATAATAATCCTACTCCTCTCTCTCCGGTGGTTTCTTTCAAGCGAGGGAGATTGTGCCGAGGTCACCGCAGGGTACCCCCCCCCCCCTCCCCCCCCCCCTGCTCTGAACACCCTGTAATCACCAGCCACATGCAGCACTCTCAGTGAGGAGGGTGAGTTAGTTAGCCCTCTCTCTTTAGGAGCAATCAGCACCAGAGAGAGAGAGAGAGAGAGAGAGAGAGAGAGAGAGAGAGAGAGAGAGAGAGAGAGAGAGAGAGAGAGAGCAATCGACAATTGTAAATTTGATTTGTTTTGGGGTTATTTTTGCCCACACACACCCAGCCAGCCAGACTCATGGACTTCCGGCGGCGTCCCAGGTGGCTGCCTGCCAGAGTTGCTCCTCGCGATCTTGTACTTTTTAAACTTTTTTTCTATCTTTATCTACTTGAATTCTTGCTATTTAATTAGTAGCTATTTGTACAGCTGAACAAGATGGCTCAGCGAGTTCTTTCTCTGTTTTTAGTTGCTATTTTTATAGTACATTTACTGTGGCCGACGCCCGGCATGGCGGACGCGGACGCGCCGCGGGGCTCCATTGTGTACACCAGAGATCAGCTGCTGAACCTCCGACTGCGTGGTGGGGCCGGCAGGAGACCCGACATCCTCAGGAAGCTGAGGAGGAGATACCGGGCCTGCCGGGAGGAGAAGACGGCTAAAGAAGAGAAGATATCGATATCTTCCCATCCATCGTCATGGGAACGTACGATCTCTGGCAAACAAGATGAACAAGATGGACGAGTTAACATCACTCACAAGGAGCGAGAGTGTGTTTTGGGAGGGCTCTGTTATGTGCTTCACGGATACATGGCTGCATGACAATGTTCCGGACACTGTAGTGGACTTAGCCGGCTTCCAGCTGGTGCGGGTGGACAGGAGTTGCAGCGAAAGCGGCAAGAAGAAAGGAGGGGGAGTCGCTGTTTATGTGAACAACCGATGGTGCAACCATGGACACATTACAGTGAAGGAACGTGTGTGCAGCCCGGACATCGAACTGCTGGCAGTGAGTCTCCGTCCATATTACCTGCCCAGAGCGTTCACCCAGGCCATTGTTATTGTCGTCTACATTCCTCCCGTGGCTAATGCGTCGCGGGCTGCTGACGTCATCAACTCCGTGGCCGCGCGTCTACGGACTCTGCACCCAAGCGCGTTCATATCAATATCGGGTGATTTTAACCACGTCACTCTGACATCAACCCTGCCCACATTCAAACAGTTTGTGGACTGCAAAACCCGGGAAAATAAAACACTGGAGCTGCTGTATGCCAATGTTATGAAGGCATACAGCTCCACAGCTCTCCCCCCTCTGGGCAGATCAGATCACAACCTGGTCTACCTGAGGCCCCTCTATAAACCTGCGGTTCAGAGGCAACCAGTGGTCACCAGAACTGTACGGGGGTGGTCTCAGGATGCGGAGGAGACTCTCCAGGGCTGTTTTGAGCTGACAGACTGGGATGTTCTCTGTGATGGACATGGGCAGGACATAGACGGACTCACAGGCTGCATAACGGACTATGTACATTTCTGCACGGACTGTGTGATCCCGACCAAGACTGTGCACTGCTTCCCCAACAACAAACCCTGGGTGACCAAAGACATCAAGGCATCACTGAACAGGAAGAAAGCAGCCTTCAGGAGTGGAGACAAGGAGGAGATGAAGAAGGCGCAGAGAGAACTGAGGGAAAAGATCACAGAGGGCAAGGAGAGCTACAGAAGAAAGCTTGAGAGGAAGCTCCAACAGAAGAACCTCAGGGAGGTTCTCTCTGTGATGGAGGCATGAGAACCATCACTGGCCATGGAGCAAAGACCATCCAGGGGAGGGAGGGAAACCTGGATGAGGCCAACCAGTTAAACCTGTTCTTCACACACATTCACACATATACGCACGCACACACACACACACACGCACAAACATACACACACACATTCACACATATACGCACACACAGGCGCACATGCATGCACATATGCACACACACACATATGCATTAGGGTTGCTCAAAATTCCCGAATGTGACCCTTTTTAAATCCCCCTATTTTATCGCACACAAATATTTTATTTCTATGAAGAACATGCAGCAATTCTGTTGAAATTGTCATGAAGAAAAAAAAAATCCATCTTTGTTACATTCTGTAGCGGCCATGGGGGGGCGGGGCCACATGTTATGTTTGCCACGAGGGTATAAAAGGTGGTGATGTTGTTCATGTGCACAATAAAAGGTAGACTCTGGGTGGTGTCTGGGCCACAGAGCAACAATACAACTACACTCCACGTCTCGTCTCTTCAGCTCCTCCGTGGCGTTCACTACAATTCGTTCCATCCGCGCAAGTGATTCTTTTTAGACCTTCTACAGGTAATTCGTATGCCTGCCTATCTAAACAAGAAAATAATCATATTTGCACAATATATTGAGTATGTATTATTAGTTTAGGCTACTATTAATGCAACATAGTTATAAAAAGTTAACAAATACCCCCTCCAAAAAAACCCACAAAAAACGGGACCTGTTGCTAATACCCGGTACTAAAGGGACTGAAGATTTCCCGGGAATCCCAGGATCCCGGGATCCCAGCGAGCAACCCTAATATGCACCACACAGGTCCTCGTGCATGTATGCACTCTCCCCTCTGCCCTCTCCCTCCCCTCTCCCTTCCCTCCCCCATCTCTCTCCCCTCCCCCCTCCCCCCCTCCCCCCTCTCCTCCCCTCTCCTCTCCCCGCTTGCTCTCCCCCCTCTCGTCTCCTCCCTCTCCTCTCTGCAGGGCCAATCACCATGATTATCATACAATATCACACAAACAATTGAGGCCTAATGAAGTTTAACCTCATGATCACCAGCAGCAAATCCCACCTACTGCTAGAGTTGGGGGGGGGGGGTGTAGTACTTCTACTTAACAGCCACATGTGTGTGTGTGTGTGTGTGTGTGTGTGTGTGTGTGTGTGTGTGTGTGTGTGTGTGTGTGTGTGTGTGTGTGTGTGTGTGTGTGTGTGTGTGTGTGTGTGTGTGTGTGTGTGGAGAGAGGGGAGACCAGTCAGTGTGATGGTGGGCATAGTGAAGTCCAGACAGCCTGTGTATTCATGGTGAAATGGTAGACAGCGACAGTCTCATATCATTCTCTGGTTCAAGCCTTGCCCTGTACTTATTCTTCAAGTACTCCAGTGTAGAAACACCGCTCTCACACAGGTAGGTCGTTGGAAAGGGCAAAAGACACCTCATTGCTTTTACAGCAAGCTCTGGAAATTGTGTCTGGCAACTTATCCAGAACTTAACAAGGGGCTGTGTGTCACACGTATGCCTCCTGACAGAGTCTGTGGACATCTCAATCAGCTGATCCTCTTCCACAGCCATCAGACTTGACCCTACTGCTGCATCGTCATCGTTCACCAAAAGTATTACTTTTTCGACTAAACTTCAAAAGTACACGTAGGCTATGCTTAACTGCAGATGCTTGTCAACTTCGATCACAAGACTGTACGTTCTGAATAACATGCTTATGGTGTGACGTCAGGGACGCAATGCATTAACATGAGCAAGTCACAGGCTACCATAGACTGGATAGGTACAAGTGAATCAAGTGATATTCAAGAGTAATCTGGAAATGTGTTGAAATATAAAAGCGAATTTATAAAATTTTAAAAAATCAATGGTGAACTGATCAACATAGGCTCGTGTCGCGGACCCCCTGCAATGCCGTCGGACCCCCGGTTGAAAACCCCTGTGTTACACAATGGATACTATAATACGTAGTATTTACATTATTACATTATATTGTACAATGTGGCACAGGCGGTAGAGCGGTTGTCTGACACCTGAAAGGTTGCTGGTTCTATCTAAGTGTGGAGGTGTCCCTGAGCAAGACACCACCTAACACTAACTGCTCCTGACGTGTTGGTTGTTACCTTGCATGGTTGACACCGCCGTCGGTGTATGAATGGGTGAACATGAGGCAACGATTTGTAAAGCACTTTGGATAAAGGCACTGTATAAATGCAATCCATTTACCACTTACGATAAAAGGTAGGAGATAGGAGACCTCCATGTTGGAGCCTGGAGCGACAACAACAATCAGCGCTAAGAGACCGAGAGACTCTGCATCTCTGGGCTGAGAGGGTGAGGTGACAGCGTTTGGTCTGTTCAGTCATACGACCTTTGACCTCTCCATCAAGGCGACGGAACCATAGACCGTTCTGGGCCGTCTGCGCATCTCTCCTGCTGAACGGCAACCTTCAGGCTATTGGCAGGTTATTGGCCTTCATCAATTACTATAATTTGTTTCATGTTCGTCAATAGGTCAACCAATTATTATGCTGACTTCAGTTTTTCAATCTACATATTGTTAGCAGTTAGGTCAGTGTAAATACAAATTTCACTTCAAATTCAAATAGAATAAATGTTATGCTCATTCATGAATAATAAACAAATGTGATTTTTAATCGAGATACAATCTAGATTTTAATGTACAACGTTGATATTTCTCTTGTGTAGACAGGGCCAAATTCTCTCAGAACTGCACCATGTCAAGCAAATGTTTCCACACAGACACGAAAAGAATCACAAAAGAATGCAGATGTTGTATGCTGTGAATACGCGGACCGTAGCAATTACCAGAAGCAATTTAACTTGTAACTATCTCGTATCGATGGTGATTACAGGAGAAACAATCGCGGCAGGAATTTAGCCGAAGAGAAGCTTTGAGAAAACAAATCAAGTTGAAGCTCCACGGAACACCAAGGGAGTTTAAATGCATTTACCATATAAATGTGCACCATTGTCTACAAAACAATCTTCTCCTTGTTAAATAGTCCATCCCTTTCAGAGAACAGCATTTTCTTGTCAGAAAGGACACATTAACATTCGGCTATCAGCAGAAATAAAGGAACTTTTTTTATTGACATAACTGATGCTAACTATAGCTCACATGCAGTACGACACAGAACACGTACATTTCTCACTAAATGTATCACTTCTCCAATCTGTTTTGCTGCTTACCATCAAGGTATTAACCTAGCCATTATGAGTGCTTGAAACTTGTTCTATTCAAATCTAACTGTTCTATTCAAATCTTGTTCTATTCAAATCTAACTAGATGTAGAGGCCCTAGATCTAGAGGCCTCACAATCCAATTCCCCGGTGTAGTAACTTATACATAATTGATGTTTATTTTGCTATATTATTTAAAATAAAAACACCTGACAGAATGTTTTTTTTGTTTTGTTCTGATTTATTCATGGTCTCCTAAATAAATCAGGCATTCCAACTTTCCATTTAACTTCCTCTGTGAACAGATACTGTATATATATATATATATTACCCTAAGGACATGTGTGGACAAATATGTAGTACTTTTACTTTTGTTTGTCTATCACTACATTATGTCCAAAATGTGTGTGTGTGTGTGTGTATGTGTGTATGTGTGTGTGTGTACAAGCACGCACATATTGGGATGTGTGTGTGTTGTATGCATATGTGCATGTGTGTGTGTGAGAGTGCATACATGCACGAGGACCTGTGTGGTGCATATGTGTGTGTGTGCATATGTGCATGAATGTGCGCCTGTGTGTGCGTCTATGTGTGAATGTGTGTGTGTATGTTTGTGCGTGTGTGTGTTTGTGCGTGTGTATATGCGTGAATGTGTGTGTGCATGTGTGTGTGTATGTGTATGCATATGGGTGTGTGTCTGTGTGTTTGTGTGTGTGTGTGTGTGTGTGTGTGTGTGTGTGTGTGTGTGTGCGTGTTTATGCCGGTTGGGGGTCCCGTGCTTACGTGTGACAGATGACCTTTGAAGGTGTCGCCATGCCAACGTGGTCATCGTCAAGCGAGGTGGAGTGATGCGGGGCGGCGATGTCATCGGCCCACAGGTCATGTGATGGAAAGGCTGATTACTCGGCCAATCAATAGCGAGGGGTCAACTATAGGTCAGGTTCCGTCCACCCTGTGACAACAGACCCCCCGCCGAGCGTCCAACCAGGGTCACGCGATGCCCCCATGATGTCCTCCTAATATAGCAGCCCTGTCACACGCTCACATATTGTAATGTACTGGAGGAGTCATCCATTCATCATCCATTAGGGGTGCTAGTAGCTGAGGAGGTAAGAGCGGTTGTCTGGCAACAGGAAGGTTGCTGGTTTGATCCCCGGGCTCCCCCTCCTAGCTAAGTGTGGAGGTGTCCCTGAGCAAGACACCACCTAACCCCTAACTGCTCCTGACGTGTTGGTTGTTACCTTGTATGGTTGGCACCGCCGTCGGTGTATGAATGGGTGAAGCAATACTGGAAACCACTTTGGATAAAAGTGCGATATAAATGCAATCCATTAATCATTCACAGATTATAGACACAAGCCATGAATATCACCACGCAGCTGAATGTCAAATCTTACCCACTGTCATGGAACGACATTATAATTACATTAGCAGCCGGAATGATAATGTTCAAAATGAAGCGACGTAAAAAAATACTTAATTTCAAATTAAATAGTTTGCTGTAATTTAACATAATTAATTTCAACATAAGTTCCATTTCAAATTCTTGATACAATGTGGCCTGCAGATCATATAATACATATGAACTCCTAACAGCCTACCCAGTGGACTGTAGCAACCGGCAGGTCTGATCTATCCACCACACATCTGGGTGGAGACATGCCCATTTGTGAGGGGAGGGGAGGTAAGGGGAGGGGAGAGAAGGGGAGGGAGGGAGGGAAGGGGAGGAGGGGGAGGGGGAGGGGGAGGAAGATGGAGGGGCGGGGGGGAGGAGGTGGTCTGCTTGTTCCTGGGAACGTTTGCTCTGCCGGGTGTCTGACGAATGCTGATGTGCATCGGGGGGGCCTAGCGCTGCATGCTAACTCGCTAATCAAAAGTGCCTTGCTCAAGGAAACGAGACGTTAATGTAGCACTGGGCAACACACACACACCATTTAGTTTGTTACCTAACCTAGTTGGTCATGGTGATTAATGGGCATACAATGAACCAATTATTGACTGAGAGAGAGAGAGAGAGAGAGAGAGAGAGAGAGAGAGAGAGAGAGAGAGAGAGAGAGAGAGTGTGTGAGAGAGGCAGACGAGGAGAGAGAGGCGAACGGAGAGAGAGAGAGAGAGAGAGAGGCAGGTAGGGAGACACCGGCACATCCACCTGCTCCCATGGGAGAGAGGCAATCCTCGGGGAATTCAGTTGTTCCATTAAACATCAACGTATCACTTCCTGCCTCGGACCACCATTATCCTCCGGGGGGTTAGTGGGGGGGGGGGGGGGGGGGGGGGGGGGATGGGGGGCTCCATCTGGGCCCCTCCATCAGCACCAGTGTAGTGGCAGGGGCTTGGTAGGTATTTTCAGGTTATTTCAAATGAGTCACCATCACTCCTCACCATGGCAACACTGACCTCAGCAGCCAGTCTCCGCAGTCCCTGTAAAAAAAAGATATTTCTTTTCTATCCTTATATAACTCTTACAAGACAATGAATTAATTAATGAATGAATAAATTAATTAATGAAAGTACATCACAGAAGACTGAGTAGATCTTTGGCACCTTAATTGCACATGAACAGGAATCGACAGAACAAAGTTTTGTCTCTCTGTTCCTCCGCCTTCATCCTGCTCTGCTGCTGTGTTTAAAAGAGAGGACAGGTGAATTGAGAGGACAGGTGAATTGAGAGGACAGGTGAATTGAGAGGACAGGTGAATTGAGAGGACAGGTGAATTGAGAGGACAAGTGAATTGAGAGGACATGTGAATTGAGAGGACAAGTGAATTGAGAGGACAGGTGAATTGAGAGGACAGGTCCATTGACTACACCTGCTGCTACAGTATGTCATCTAACTCACGGATGAGGGGACTTCCACCCAGCAATTCACCACGGATGCATCAAGCCTTCAGTAATAGATAGATGTTCCCTTAATGTTTCATAGATAAGATAATCAAAAAATGTAATGATAATTCCTAACTATCATTCATAACGATAAATGAACACATATGCATCGCCCCTTTTCAAATATCCCTCTCTCCAAATATGAATTGTATTCGTTTAAATAGGACACTTAGGAATACGTGTCTACGACTATGTGCTGCTGCAGCTGCATTATTGAAACAAGTCAAATTAAAGTCAAATAGAGTGACATCAAAAGAACATAAATCAATTGAATGAAAATGCACCTGCAGTAATGCATCCTGTGGTTCCTGTTGTTGCTGACGAGCCACGGAGTCACATGGTCCAGGCTTCCCCCAGCAACGACGTCGTCATCATCGCCTGTTGCTCAGTAGCTCTGGCGCCAAGAGGTGTGTCCTTGCTCCCCGGATATCCGTCCGGGGGATAGGGACGGGTGCATCTCCACGTGAGGCCCTGGTGTCCCCGCTTCACGAGTTAACTGTCTGTTTGTTACATGTCCACGTGAGGCCCTGGTGTCCCCGCTTCACGAGTTAACTGTCTGTTTGTTACATGTCCACGTGAGGCCTGGTTGTCCCCGCTTCACAGTTAAACTGTCTGTTTGTAACATGTCCCACGTGAGGCCCTGGTGGTCCCTGCTTCACAGTTAACTGTTTGTTTGTTACATGTCCACGTGAGGCCCTGGTGTCCCCGCTTCACGAGTTAACTGTCTGTTTGTTACATGTCCACGTGAGGCCCTGGTGTCCCCGCTTCACGAGTTAACTGTCTGTTTGTTACATGTCCACGTGAGGCCCTGGTGTCCCCGCTTCACGAGTTAACTGTCCTGTTTGTTACATGTCCACGTGAGGCCCTGGTGTCCCTGCTTCACGAAGTTAACTGTCTGTTTGTTACATGTCCACGTGAGGCCCTGGTGTCCCTGCTTCACGAGTTTAACTGTCTGTTTGTTACATGTCCACGTGAGGCCCTGGTGTCCCTGCTTCACAAGTTAACTGTCTGTTTGTTAACATGTCCACGTGAGGCCCTGGTGTCCCGGCTTCAACGCAGTTAACTGTCTGTTTGTTAGATGTCCACCACGTGAAGGCCCTGGTGTCCCTGCTTTCAGCGAGTTAACTGTCTGTTTGTTACATGTCCACGTGAGGCCCTGGTGTCCCTGCTTCACCAGTTAACTGTCTGTTTGTTACATGTCCACGTGAGGCCCTGGTGTCCCTGCTTCACGAGTTAACTGTCTGTTTTGTTACATGTCCACGTGAGGCCCTGGTGTCCCGCTTCACAAGTACTGTCTGTTTGTTACATGTCCACGTAGGCCCTGGTGTCCCCGCTTCACAACGTTAACTGTCTGTTTGTTACATGTCCACGTGAGGCCCTGGTGTCCCTGCTTCACAAGTTAACTGTCTGTTTGTTACATGTCCACGTGAGGCCCTGGTGTCCCTGCTTCACAAGTTAAACTGTCTGTTTGTTACATGTCCACGCTGAGGCCCTGGTGTCCCCGCTTCACAAGTTAACTGTCTGTTTGTTACATGTCCACGTGAGGCCCTGGTGTCCCCTGCTTCACAAGTTAACTGTCTGTTTGTTACATGTCCACGTGAGGCCTGGTGTCCCTGCTTCACAAGTTAACTGTCTGTTTGTTACATGTCCACGTGAGGCCCTGGTGTCCCAGCTTCAACAAAGTTAACTGTCTGTTTGTTACATGTCACGTGAGGCCCTGGTATCCCTGCTTCACAAGTTAACTGTCTGTCTGTTACATGTCCACGTGAGGCCATGGTGTCCCTGCTTCACAAGTTAACTGTCTGTATGTTACATGTCCACGTGAGGCCATGGTGTCCCTGCTTCACAAGTTAACTGTCTGTATGTTACATGTCCACGTGAGGCCATGGTGTCCCTGCTTCACAAGTTAACTGTCTGTATGTTACATGTCCACGTGAGGCCATGGTGTCCCTGCTTCACAAGTTAACTGTCTGTATGTTACATGTCCACGTGAGGCCCTGGTGTCCCTGCTTCACAAGTTAACTGTCTGTTTGTTACATGTCCACGTGAGGCCCTGGTGTCCCCGCTTCACAAGTTAACTGTCTGTTTGTTACATGTCCACGTGAGGCCCTGGTGTCCCCGCTTCACAAGTTAACTGTCTGTTTGTTACATGTCCACGTGAGGCCCTGGTGTCCCTGCTTCACAAGTTAACTGTCTGTTTGTTACATGTCCACGTGAGGCCCTGGTATCCCTGCTTCACAAGTTAACTGTCTGTCTGTTACATGTCCACGTGAGGCCCTGGTATCCCTGCTTCACAAGTTAACTGTCTGTCTGTTACATGTCCACGTGAGGCCCTGGTATCCCTGCTTCACAAGTTAATTGTCTGTCTGTTACATGTCCAGGTGAGGCCCTGGTATCCCTGCTTCACAAGTTAACTGTCTGTCTGTTACATGTCCACGTGAGGCCCTGGTATCCCTGCTTCACAAGTTAACTGTCTGTCTGTTACATGTCCACGTGAGGCCCTGGTGTCCCTGCTTCACAAGTTAACTGTCTGTCTGTTACATGTCCACGTGAGGCCCTGGTGTCCCTGCTTCACAAGTTAACTGTCTGTTTGTTACATGTCCACGTGAGGCCCTGGTGTCCCTGCTTCACAAGTTAACTGTCTGTTTGTTACATGTCCACGTGAGGCCCTGGTGTCCCTGCTTCACAAGTTAACTGTCTGTTTGTTACATGTCCACGTGAGGCCCTGGTGTCCCTGCTTCACAAGTTAACTGTCTGTTTGTTACATGTCCACGTGAGGCCCTGGTGTCCCTGCTTCACAAGTTAACTGTCTGTTTGTTACATGTCCACGTGAGGCCCTGGTGTCCCTGCTTCACAAGTTAACTGTCTGTTTGTTACATGTCCACGTGAGGCCCTGGTGTCCCTGCTTCACAAGTTAACTGTCTGTTTGTTACATGTCCACGTGAGGCCCTGGTGTCCCCGCTTCACAAGTTAACTGTCTGTTTGTTACATGTCCACGTGAGGCCCTGGTGTCCCTGCTTCACAAGTTAACTGTCTGTTTGTTACATGTCCACGTGAGGCCCTGGTGTCCCCGCTTCACAAGTTAACTGTCTGTTTGTTACATGTCCACGTGAGGCCCTGGTGTCCCCGCTTCACAAGTTAACTGTCTGTTTGTTACATGTCCACGTGAGGCCCTGGTGTCCCCGCTTCACGAGTTAACTGTCTGTTTGTTACATGTCCACGTGAGGCCCTGGTGTCCCCGCTTCACGAGTTAACTGTCTGTTTGTTACATGTCCACGTGAGGCCCTGGTGTCCCCGCTTCACAAGTTAACTGTCTGTTTGTTACATGTCCACGTGAGGCCCTGGTGTCCCCGCTTCACAAGTTAACTGTCTGTTTGTTACATGTCCACGTGAGGCCCTGGTATCCCTGCTTCACAAGTTAACTGTCTGTCTGTTACATGTCCACGTGAGGCCCTGGTATCCCTGCTTCACAAGTTAACTGTCTGTCTGTTACATGTCCACGTGAGGCCCTGGTATCCCTGCTTCACAAGTTAACTGTCTGTCTGTTACATGTCCACGTGAGGCCCTGGTGTCCCTGCTTCACAAGTTAACTGTCTGTTTGTTACATGTCCACGTGAGGCCCTGGTGTCCCCGCTTCACAAGTTAACTGTCTGTTTGTTACATGTCCACGTGAGGCCCTGGTGTCCCTGCTTCACAAGTTAACTGTCTGTTTGTTACATGTCCACGTGAGGCCCTGGTGTCCCTGCTTCACAAGTTAACTGTCTGTTTGTTACATGTCCACGTGAGGCCATGGTGTCCCTGCTTCACTAGTTAACTGTCTGTCTGTTACATGTCCACGTGAGGCCCAGGTGTCCCTGCTTCACTAGTTAACTGTCTGTCTGTTACATGTCCACGTGAGGCCCAGGTGTCCCTGCTTCACTAGTTAACTGTCTGTCTGTTACATGTCCACGTGAGGCCCAGGTGTCCCTGCTTCACAAGTTAACTGTCTGTATGTTACATGTCCACGTGAGGCCATGGTGTCCCTGCTTCACAAGTTAACTGTCTGTATGTTACATGTCCACGTGAGGCCATGGTGTCCCTGCTTCACAAGTTAACTGTCTGTATGTTACATGTCCACGTGAGGCCATGGTGTCCCTGCTTCACAAGTTAACTGTCTGTATGTTACATGTCCACGTGAGGCCATGGTGTCCCTGCTTCACAAGTTAACTGTCTGTATGTTACATGTCCACGTGAGGCCATGGTGTCCCTGCTTCACAAGTTAACTGTCTGTATGTTACATGTCCACGTGAGGCCCTGGTGTCCCTGCTTCACAAGTTAACTGTCTGTATGTTACATGTCCACGTGAGGCCCTGGTGTCCCTGCTTCACAAGTTAACTGTCTGTTTGTTACATGTCCACGTGAGGCCCTGGTGTCCCTGCTTCACAAGTTAACTGTCTGTTTGTTACATGTCCACGTGAGGCCCTGGTATCCCTGCTTCACAAGTTAACTGTCTGTTTGTTACATGTCCACGTGAGGCCCTGGTGTCCCTGCTTCACAAGTTAACTGTCTGTTTGTTACATGTCCACGTGAGGCCCTGGTGTCCCTGCTTCACAAGTTAACTGTCTGTTTGTTACATGTCCACGTGAGGCCCTGGTGTCCCTGCTTCACGAGTTAACTGTCTGTTTGTTACATGTCCACGTGAGGCCCTGGTGTCCCTGCTTCACAAGTTAACTGTCTGTTTGTTACATGTCCACGTGAGGCCCTGGTGTCCCTGCTTCACAAGTTAACTGTCTGTTTGTTACATGTCCACGTGAGGCCCTGGTGTCCCTGCTTCACAAGTTAACTGTCTGTTTGTTACATGTCCACGTGAGGCCCTGGTGTCCCTGCTTCACAAGTTAACTGTCTGTTTGTTACATGTCCACGTGAGGCCCTGGTGTCCCTGCTTCACAAGTTAACTGTCTGTTTGTTACATGTCCACGTGAGGCCCTGGTGTCCCTGCTTCACAAGTTAACTGTCTGTTTGTTACATGTCCACGTGAGGCCCTGGTGTCCCTGCTTCACAAGTTAACTGTCTGTTTGTTACATGTCCACGTGAGGCCCTGGTGTCCCTGCTTCACAAGTTAACTGTCTGTTTGTTACATGTCCACGTGAGGCCCTGGTGTCCCTGCTTCACAAGTTAACTGTCTGTTTGTTACATGTCCACGTGAGGCCCTGGTGTCCCCGCTTCACAAGTTAACTGTCTGTTTGTTACATGTCCACGTGAGGCCCTGGTGTCCCTGCTTCACAAGTTAACTGTCTGTTTGTTACATGTCCACGTGAGGCCCTGGTGTCCCCGCTTCACAAGTTAACTGTCTGTTTGTTACATGTCCACGTGAGGCCCTGGTGTCCCCGCTTCACAAGTTAACTGTCTGTTTGTTACATGTCCACGTGAGGCCCTGGTGTCCCCGCTTCACAAGTTAACTGTCTGTTTGTTACATGTCCACGTGAGGCCCTGGTGTCCCTGCTTCACAAGTTAACTGTCTGTTTGTTACATGTCCACGTGAGGCCCTGGTGTCCCTGCTTCACAAGTTAACTGTCTGTTTGTTACATGTCCACGTGAGGCCCTGCGTATCCCTGCTTCAACAAGTTAAGCTGTCTGTTGTTACATCGTTCCCAGCGTGAGGCCCGCTGGTGTCCCTGCTTCACAAGTTAACTGTCTGTTTGTTACATGTCCACGTGAGGCCCTGGTGTCCTTGCTTCTCGGGCTGGCTGTCTGGGAGACAGGGGCGGGAATTGCTGGAAAGACTTGGCAGACATTGGTGAGGCTGAGGCTGAGTTTATTTCGGCAGTGATTGATCCGGGGACAGGTGGAGGTGATTAGGTTGATGAGTTGGTTAATTGACGGTGAAGGTGGAAACTCACGGAACTGGAATGCGGATCATGACAAAGACGGGTTGTGTGTGAAGATGAAGGCAGGATGTGATTGATTCTACTCACACTCATGTCTGGCTTTTACCAGAAATCTGAAAAGTTTGCAAACGATGCGAATGATGCTTGCTCTGTTTATTTTCCTGGCTTGCATGTTGATTTAGACTCACGTTGAGAATGACAGTTATGGAGGGATCATCTTGTGATTCTTTTTATTTATACCAATACAGTGCAACCATTTCAAATAAGATTAAAACTCGAGGCTAGTAGGTACACTGAACAAAATTATGCAACATATAGGAGATATTTTCCGGTATATTCATAAGAATGTCTTGTCGATATACTGTGTGCGTGAATTAAGTGTGGAGAAAGACAAAGAGTAACTAGAGACACACACCTGTCACTCATGTCTATATTGAGGTTCCTAAAATGGTTGAGTTGAAGGTTTCTTGTGTCTAAACATACATATATGATGGTAAGGTATGCGGACGTCGAGAGACGGACAGGAGCCGAACTAAGCAGATGGACGTAAGCCAATCAGAGCAGAGTTTTATCTTGAGCCAGGAATAGGAGAGAGAACCTATGTTGCGGTAACCACAAAAGGGTTTTGGAATGTGTAGCATGACCATGTGACGATGACCATGTGACGATGACCATGTGACGATGACCATGTGACGATCTGAATATAAGTCAGAGTCAAAGAGGAGTGATCTTCACATGTTTTTAATTGGGGTTCTTTCACTCCGTAAGGAGTGAGCACAGGGGAGAACATGCAAACTCCACACAGAAGGCCGGGAGATCACCCACCTGGTCACCTCACAGTCAAATAGCACGCCAGGCGGGAATCGATCCCAGGACCTTCTTGCTGGTGAGGCAGCAGTGCAATGTGTTCATCTCTAATGTTGTGAGAGAAGGAGAGACTTGGGCGTACATCCCCATAAAGCAACCGAACCAGACCAGGAACCAGACCAGAACCAGACCAAGAAAAGACCAGAACAAGACCAGGAACCAGACCAGGAACCAGACCAAGAACCAGACCAAGAAGCAGACCAGGAACCAGACCAAGAACCAGACCAAGAACCAGACCAGGAACCAGACCAGGAACCAGACCAAGAAGCAGACCAGGAACCAGACCAAGAACCAGATCATGAACCAGACCATGAACCAGACCAGGAACCAGACCAAGAAGCAGACCAGGAACCAGACCAGGAACCAGACCAAGAACCAGACCAGGAACCAGACCAGGAACCAGACCAAGAAGCAGACCAGGAACCAAACCAAGAACCAGACCAGGAACCAGACCAGGAACCAATCCAGGATTCAGACCAATTATGGGAGAAGGACGTGGCAACATGTGCTCTGCATCTGCATCTCAAGGATTGCCTGCCTAAGTCTCTCCTTCACTGATAATTGAGAGAATTATGAGAGAAGGAGATGCAGCTGATGCAACAGTTGGCGAGTGCAACCAAAGAATTTCTGCACCGACTGTCGGAAATCCGCCTTAAGACTTATTTTGTTTTATTTCAATGCATGACAAATTAGAGCAGAAACAAAAGTGTTGCCTTTCTATGTATGTTGAGTGTAATACACACACACACACATGGATACACACACATATACATGTAGAAATACGCACATGCATGTATCCATGCAAATCATACAAATACAATCTATATGCAAACACACACAAAAGCGAAACGGAAAAGCACATGCGAAAGGCACATGGATGGATCGAAAACAACTGAACCCAATAACCCCTGACTGGTGAGCATCATCAGCACACAGCGACGTCTCCTTCCCACTCATCTCCGCGGCTTGTTCACATTTTATTTGATTGTATTACGAGCCCCTGCATCCCCTGCAGTCCGTGTAGTGGCCATACGGGGGCAGCAGGCAGCAGTGGGGGAAGCTAATTGGTCATTGGCCACACCTGGTGACAGTGTGGGATATAAAACCACATGGGATTGGCATTCCCAGGCTCATTCTGATACACATCCTCTCTACGCACGCACGCACATCCGTCCACCCCTAGACACATAGTACACTTTTTGTTTTGATTGGTCGAATAAAAGACGTTAGAAGTACGTTTGTTGTCTAATTGCCCTATTTCTGCTGCGGTCATATGAGCTGGCCGTAACAGATTGTATTTGACAAAAATGTGTTTTGCTTTTTAATTGATTTAATTGATTTTAACCCGGGAAATAGTTTCCCGGGTTTTCAGCTTTATTGCCTTAGTTTTTACAAACAAGTCATGTGCTTTTTGTCATGATCTGCTTTCCATTCCGTAAGTTTCCACCGTCAATCATTCAATAATCATTTCATCAGCCAAATCACGTCCACCTGTCCCCGTACAAGTTACCCGGTCTATTAAAAGCCGTTTCACACCAAGCACAGGATTTCACACAAAGATATTGCACAGAAATGTATAAAAACAGTTTTTTGGGGTTCTTATGAATGCTTGCACACCGCTACGGAACATTCGTGCGGAGAAAAACATTTTCAGAAGGACTTTGATTCCTGCGGATTTCCACCTGTGGAAATGAAATTGACCAATGTAATCTTATGTAATAAAACATTTGTGTTGAGAAGAACCCGAGTCTGTCGGCAGGGTTGACATTTGGAAGGTTTAAGTGCTGAGAAACACATGAAAACACACAACCAGGAACCAAACCAGGAACCAGACCAGGAACCAGACCAGGAACCAGAGGTCTGCAGAAGATACTCCTCTGTATGCCTGCTGTTTGCACACAACACATTACAGTTGAAAACAATGGACCATAAAAAGACCACAGATCACTCACTACCGAGAAGGTTCAGTGGAGGATGGCTCATGCAAGTATCACACGTCTATCACACAAGGTTGCCCGAGCCCATAGAACGTTTCAGACACTCTCCTCTAAGTGTTCTCTAATGCCGTTCGGTTTCGGTCACGAGTTTGTTTCCAAGCTTTGAGCTTCCTCTCCTCTCCTCTCCTGCTCTGCCCTCTGTTCTCCCTCAGAGCCTCCGAGCCACCTTGTCGCCTTTCCTTACCTAATTGGAAATAAATGCTTAAGTTTGTAAAGCTGTAACCCTGGTTCTGTCTGCTTCATTACAATTGGTACACCCACTATGCTGTCTCGCTAGGCCGGGCTGCCACTGTGTGTGTGTGTGTGTGTGTGTGTGTGTGTGTGTGTGTGTGTGTGTGTGTGTGTGTGTGTGTGCGTGTGTGTGTGTGTGTGGCCTAACTCTCCATTCAGGAGCATTATAGATCACGACTCCATCTCAAAGGTCAGCATGCATTTGTGTTGGCATTCAGCACCTGAGAGGCTGATGAAGGCGTTTTAAAGGAGGGTTAATACTAGAGCTATTACCGTTTGATCCCATTACACAAATGTTGCGTTCCTTCCCACCGAATAACAGCTCACTCTGCTCTTAAGTTTGAAGCACAAGTCGGAGGGTATGCTGTAGCTGGACAGAAAGTTCTGGGTTCGATCCCCAAAGTCTGCGAGCCATGTAGGCATCCTGAAGCAAGTCAACCCAAAACGCCTGCTCATTAATGTCTGGAGTCACTTTAGATCGCTTTGATAAAAGCGAAATTACGAAACAGTGAATAGTGCTGTGGTTTGACAAAGGGGGTGTGTGATGTGTGTGTGGATCATAAAAGAACATCTTCAAAACGCTGCAATAAAACAGGGCTGCAAGTTTTGATAACTTGCAGCCCTGTTTATTCTATTGAAGCTCTGCTTCCAAGTGAAGCACATCTCGGCGGGGAATCGATAGGGTCTGCCTCTCGGCTTCTCCCCAAGGCCATCAGATAACTGGATTAGTCTGCAGTTTGCCTGCACTCTACCTCCAGGGGGATTGCTCACGCTCACCGCTAAACTAACGGCCAGGTAAGCCCACGCCGTAGCGAGAGATGCGCTGCTCATCCTCATTTCCATTGAAGACAGATGCTGCCTGCCTGCTAGCTGGCTAGCGCTGCACCCGGGCTGAAATCAATCACTACAGATTGCCTGTTGTGATGCGTGTGTCTCGGGGGGGTGGTGGAGGGAGGGAGGGGGGAGGGGGGCAGGGAGGGGGAGTTTGTTGTTGCAGCAGCAGCAGCATACCACCCGGCCATGGAAACTATTACAGTCTCGCTGCCTTCGCCTCATGGCTACATGATAGATGAACGGGGGGGGGGGGGCGGGGGGGGGGGGGGGGGGGGGGGGGGGTGGATTTAAGGAGGAGGGGGTGGGAGGTGTGTGTGTGGGGGGGGGGGACGGACGGACGAACGCATTGTCTCACTCATCCCGGACTCCATCCTTTCCATTCATCCAACTTTGTGGCTGACGTGTTAACAACAGTGAAAGGCTCCTTTAAGGATATTTTTAGGAAGGATGCCTCACCTGTTTGTACACACACACACCGTGCAATAGGTTTTTACTACGTAGTGAAATGTATTCTGTTAAAAAACAAGACAGCATGTGTATTTGTGTATTATACGGTCAGGCTGAACTCTGCCCAAGATGGGTTCTTTTTGTAATATTGTGTCAATATAGTGTCAAGGGTTAGCAAGAGCTAATGAGCTCTTCAGACCTCTCTATCACCTGCGGTCACGACTAGCATTTTAAATTGCCGCATTGGACAAAACGCGTGTGTGTGTGTGTGTGTGTGTGTGTGAGAGAGGGAGAGAGAGAGAGAGAGAGAGAGAGGATGTGTGTATTTTTGTGCATAAACATGTCAATATAGGTGCATACATATGTAAATGTATTTACTATTTATATTAATAACATTGTGCCCCCCCTCCCACACTGTTCTGTCCATTACTATGCGGACGATACAGTCCTATACAGTACAGGATCCACTCTTAGAATGGCCGCTGCAAATTTGCAGTCAGCTTTTGATGCTTTCCAGCTGTCCCTTATTGGCCATAAGCTTGTCCTAAATTCTAAAAAGACTAAATGTATGTTGTTTTCAACGTCTTGTGGGACTGATGTCAGTATTGGTATTCACACTCTTCAGGGGGCGCAAATAGAAATTGTTGACTCTTATAAATACTTGGGTATTTGGCTAGATAGTAGACTATCATTCCAGATCCATGTGGAACATCTCACCAAAAAGCTAAGGGGAATGATAGGATTTCTTTATCGAAATAAGTCCTGTTTCTCCACTATCAGCAAAAAAATAATTGTGCATTCAACAATATTATCTGTGTTTGACTATGGTGATCTCCTGTATATGCATGCCTCGCCTACCTCTCTGAAGCCCCTTGATGCAGTATATCATAGTGCTCTGCGTTTTATTACTGGTGATGGGTTTCGTACCCATCACTGTGTTCTCTATAGGAAAGTTGGATGGCCGTCCCTTGCCACTCGAAGAGAACAACATTCTCTTTTATTTATTTTTAAAGCAATGTCTGGTAAGCTGCCACTATACCTGTCCTCACTTTTGAATTTTAGAGACATAGAACACCGTACTAGGCTACAATCACATATAAGGCTGAACGTGCGGCGGTGTAACACCAATGTAGGAAAGTCTGCCTTCAGTTTTTATGCACCTGAGAAGTGGAACAGGCTGCAGGACTCCCTAAAGCTGGACCAACTTGTCTGTCTGGAGAGGTTCAAGGTCTTGGTAGAATGTTGCTCCATGTCAACTCCATGTCATGTTTCTCATAGTACATGTTTCTCATAGCCTTGTCTTTTATTCTTTTTATTCTTTTATTTTTTTCTATTCTTTTATTGTTTTATCTTGGATCTTGGACTTCGTTTTGTGATTTTATCTTGTTTTATTGTAACATAGTTCTATTTTTTGTATATGTTACATTGTAATCAGGGCGGCAATGTAAAAGAGAGCTTGCTCTCAATTGTCTTTCCCTGAATAAATAACGGTTTCAAATCAAATCAAATCAAATGTACAGATCATGCATAACAGAATTATTGCATATATGATGAGTGATGGATCGTGGTGAATGAAAACAATAGAAGAAGAGGAGATAGAATAAAACAAACAGAAACGGTCCAAATGCATCGAGGGTAGCAGTCCAGTGGTCTGTGTGTGTGTGTGTGTGTGTGTGAGTGTGTGTGTTCATTCATTGTTAGCATGAAGCACCACAACGTGCCACAGCGCCACCTGGGAAGTCGGAGGTTAATCACCTGCAGGACAGAGGGCTTCCCTCAACAAAACTATTGGCTGTCTGACCAGAAAAAAATCTGACATATTTAAATTAAAATTGACACATGACCCATTCTGCCTGGTTCCTCGCTGCAGTGTCTTGGCATTTGGCTCTCTCTCGCCGCCCCCGCCCGTATGGTCTCAGTGTGACAGCTTGCATTAATAGCATACGACAGACACCAGATGCCACACAGAGCTTAGCTCCAATTTAGTTTAATCACTGATGTGCTGTCTGACCTCTACGCTGTGCTCCTGGGTGTGCTAGCATGCGTCTCAGTGTGTGTGTGTGTGTCTGTTTCTGTGTGTGTGCGCGTGTGTGTGTGTGTGTGCATGTGTGTGTCTTTCTGTGTGTGTGTGTGTGTGTGTGTGTGTGTGCTTCTGTGTGTGTGTGTCTGTGTGTGTGTGTGTGTGTGTGTGTGTGTTTCTGTGTGTGTGTGTGTTTCTGTGTGTGTGTGTGTAGGTGTGAGTGTGAGTAGACTAGAAGTAGTCCTATTATTTGCACTCAAAGAGAAAAATCGAGTCGTGTCATAAAGCTATTGTGTTATATTCCGACTATTATTACTAAAACGTAATTCAATTTGTATGGATGCCTTGTGTGTACAAACCCAATTCCACTGTGCTGGCCACTAGATAATCTGTGCAAAATATTATTTCATTCACAGATCCTCGGTTCGCCCTCAATAATAATTGTAATAAATGAAGTGGTCAATGCAATTAGCTGCTTCATAAAACATGACTTAGTAATGGACCTTTCCACACTGTCAGTCACGTGGAGAATAATAACCAACTCGCCACGCCCCTTCTCACACACACACACACATCCAAACACACACACACACACAGAAGGGGCGTGGTTATGGCGGTGACGCAATAGCCACGCCCCCTCGCCACACACATGTGTGTTTAGGGGTGTGGCTATGGCGTAGCCACGCCGCTTCTGTGTGTGTGAAAGGCTCCGCCATAGCCACGCCCCCTCGCCACACAGACACACACGTGTGTGTTTAAAAAGTATAAGTCTGTTTCCATAGTTACATATATGTGACCGTCACAAGTTTACCTACGTTTTGATGTGTAAATTACGTATGTGGATATTGTAATGACTACATAATGGGTTCATGTTCTCCTCTTGCTGTGGGTTGTATAGTGGGGGGGAACCAGATCTGGCACTGGGGCCAGAGGGGACATTTATTGAAGTTGCACTTCCTGTTCTTGTCTCTCACGCATGCGAACGAATTCTGCCATTTTCACTGAGAGTGTTACCTGTTGTTTGGATTAAAAACAGTTAGTTTATAGGCAGCGCGGGCCAGGGCCGCCTTGGTGTCCTGAAAGGCCTTGACACGCTCCGCCGTCCAGTCGACCGGTTGTTTCAGAGTCTTGCCCTTCTGGGCGTCATACAGCGGTTGCAGGATGTGAGCAATGTGGTGGAGGAATCGATAGTAGAAGGTCACCATCCCGATGAACCCCTTGAGCTCGCTGACTGTGCGGGGGCGTGGGAAGGCAGCGACGGCTTCCACCTTCGAGGGGAGGGGGGTCACACCCTCCGCGGTGACCCGGTGCCCGAGAAAGTCTATGGCTTCCCGTCCGAAATCACACTTCGCCGGATTGACAATCAGCCCATGTTGGCTGAGCCGCGTGAAGAGGGTCCGGAGGTGGGACAGGTGCTCCTCTTCCGTGGTGCTCGCAACGAGGATGTCATCCAAGTAGACGAAGAGGAAGGGCAGGTCCTGGAGCACCGAGTGCATGAGGCGTTGGAAGGTCTGCGCCGCGTTCTTCAGGCCGAACGGCATCCGCAGAAACTCGAAGAGTCCAAAGGGCGTGACGACGGCTGTCTTAGGGACGTCCTCGGGGTGCACCGGCACCTGATGGTACCCCCGTACCAGGTCCACTTTGGAGAAAAAGCGTTTCCCCGCCAGGTGCGCTGAAAATCCTGGATATGCGGGACCGGGTAGCGGTCAGGCTTGGACGCGTCGTTGAGGCGGTGGTAGTCCCACATGGGCGCCACCCGCCGTCTGGCTTAGGGACGATGTTGTAGTGGAGACGCCCAGGGGCTGTTCGAGCGCCGAACGATGCCCCACCTGCTCCATGTGCGCAAACTCTGCCCTGGCGACGGACAGCTTCTCCGGGTTGAGGCGCCTGGCCCTGGCGTGGAGGGGAGGCCCGTTGGTCTCGATGTGGTGCTCCACTCCGTGTTTAACCGTGGGCGCGAGAAGGTGGGCTTAGTGAGGTCGGGGTATTCAGCGAGCAGCCGAAGGTACTGGTCGCTTTCGGCAAGCGTGTTGGACAACCCGCTGTAGACCGCCTCCCCCTGCGTACAGGCAAAGGAAGCGAAAGTCTGCGAGTTGACTAGGCGCCTGTTTCCCCACGTCCACTAACAGGTTATGGGCGCACAGAAAATCTGCGCCAAGGAGGGGAAGTGTGGACAGCTGCGACGACAAAATCCCAGGTAAAGCGTTGTCCTCCGAAGCACACGTCCACCGCTCTAGTGCCGTAAGAACGGATAGGCGTGCCGTCCGCACCCACCAACTGCGGACTCTGCTCTCCCTTCGCCACCTCCGATTTCCCTGACGGAATGATACTCCACTGGGCACCTGTGTCACACAGGAACCTGCGACCGGAGACAGGTGTCTTGTATGAAGAGCAGCCTGTTTGCGACATCAGCGCTCAGGGCCACTACGAGCGCCGGCTCCGTCGTTTCCCGTCGGCTTCGGTCCGAAGGTGCAAGGCTGAGCAGCACCGGCTTGGCCTTGGCCGACCCAAACGTGGGCAATGGTAGAACACAATGGCCCGCCCGCGTTACCCTGCTGGCCAGAGGGTCTGGCGTCGTCCTTTCGTCCTCCTGCCGACGGTCGGTGGCGGGGCAGCCGCGGAGCCTAGCAGGTCGGGGGACCGTTGAGGCATGGCCCAAGACGAAGCGGTCCGCCTCCCCTGGCCAGGGCGCGGGGTCCTACGATGGTGGTTGTTAGCCAGCGCCCATCCTGACCTGAGCTGGCAGTGTGCGAACAGGCTCTGTGAAGAGGATCAATGGGGTCTTCTGTGCCGAGCAGGTTTTAGCATCCTCTCCATTGCGTGCAGCAGAGGCCTCTCGTCTCCCCAAGTCCTGACCATGGCAAACAGGCGACGCACCCTCTCCGCAGTGGACAGTTCAAATGTCTCCAGGAGCAGGGCCTTGAGGCGTTGATATTTGTTTGTTGTCGGGGGGTCAGACAAAAAACCCACCACACGAGCTGCGGTGGAGCTGCCCAACATAGCCACGGCATGGTTATACCGGTCGTCATCGTCGGTGATGTTGCTCTTGTTGAAATTCGCCTCTACAATAGCAAACCATGCAGCAGGCGTTGAGTCCCAGAACTCTGGTAGTTTGAGAGTGGGAGTGTGCGCACCACGTGTCATCCTGACAGGGGATGGTGATGGCTGCCGCTGTTGTGAACGTCTTCCTCGCCCGGTCATCTCGTTGAGTTTCAGTGTTCGCTCGCTATTTCGCGTTCCTCTTTTTCATTTTTCTTTTTTTTTTTCTTTTTTCTTTTTTAATTTTTTTTTTGTAAACAAATAAATAACAAAAACGAACGTCGGGGTCACCAGTGTAGTGCCGGAGGAAAAGAAGGACGTAGGCAGTGTT